>OY744477.1:18032259-18128328 GCA_963556175.1 Tipula confusa | reverse complement strand
CGATAATTTAATGGTTAATTGACTCAGTTTAAAAATAGTATCCTCACATCATCGGATGCTATTTTGAATGCTACCAACGTTCCATTAGTCCTGGGTTTATCATTGGCTGATGAGTTCGAGGTGAATTTATCTAAGTTTTCATTAGACATCAGCTGCTCTAAAAGAAACAAATTTAGTTAAATTGGATTCAGAAAACTATTTAGCACAAAAATTAAATGAAATAACCGTTAAACTGACCAAATTCGTTCATTTTTACTCTTCTTTTATAATGAGAAAAATATTAGTTTTGACATCGATTTTAATAGTTGATTTGACAGTCCATAATATAAATACATATAGTAACACCATCATAAGAAAAAAAACAGTTTACCCATTGGTGTTCCAGATGTCGGGTCGATAGAATATGTCAACATTTAGAATAAATATGTGACATTTAGGCGATTATACATATAAAAATGTTTTGATTATTTTAAAATGATACCAGTAGCGACATCTAGCACGTCAATGGGCAAACACACCATGGTAGTACTATGTGCATTTATATTATGGACAGTCTTAGTATAAAATAATCAGTAAGAATCCATATTTGATCTTAAAAACAATTGGATAAAATTGAAACCGAATCTTCTCTAGAAAATTTAATATTTAATTAGTACGTGCAACTAGTTTGGTAATAATTGCACTTACAGTAGTTATGAAGTATTTGGAAGTATTGGTTTATAACTTTTTCACTTGGAGAAATGTTCTTTTGAAAACCGATCTTTTGCTTCTATATATTTGTTGTCATCATACAAAGCTAATTAACGTAGATCTTTTGTGATTTAGTATATGCAGCCAAAGATTTTCCTTATGTTACCGTTTTCACCTTGTGCATGCTTTGTAGTTCAAATAATGATATTCCATTTTTTTTTTTTTTTTGCTTTTTATTGTTGTTAACCCAAACGTAGGATTTTGCTGATTGATTTTTAGTGCTTTCAATGACTTGAAAAAAATTCCGAAATTAATCGGTTGTTAATAAATTCTGCTGGATTCTGGAGCAAACTTCTGGAGCATTTATTCAATGAGTTTATCTTATTTCTTCGATAAAGTGGAATTTAGAAATTAATTCCATGGTTCGACGTTTATGTTAAGGTTTCTGATTGCGTGACTTCATTTGTTATGTCGTGCAAATTCCTAATTGCAACTAATAATTTTGAATAAACTTATGGTTGATTTAGTGACATCAATATTCTCTTTTTAAATGCTTCATAATATACCCACTGGCAAAATACCCTTGTCTCTTACAAAGTAATTGTCTAAGGAAATCAAAGCAAGTTGCAGGTACTGCGTGGCAAATTACATATCTTGCTTACCTTATTATCTTCAATCTTTGGTTTTCCATATTCCGGTACAATCCCTTATTTTAAATTGTTGTCTGTATAGCATTCTGCTGCTGCATTAGCCAACTTTGTCGTCTGCATCTAAGGGTATTAAATCATTGGCGCGTGATGGTGTCAATGTCAGTGAGGACCGATTGTTTAAGTTTTGTTTTTTATTGTTTATTTGTTTATTCTTTGTATTCAATGGTTTGGGCTTCAGTGATGAAGATTTAATTATCTTGGTTGATTTTTATTATTTACGTACTCATTGTCGACCACCAATATTGAAAGTTCAAGGCCTCCCTTAGGAACCTCCTACTGGGCAATCTTCCAAAGCTCGATTAAAAGATTGGAATTTGCTGGCCTATTGCTTTTTTAGAAAGATTCACAGACCTTTTATTCAGGTACGTAGTTAATTTTACACCTGTATGTTATCTTTGTGACGTGGTCCTTTTATCTTGCTGCCTTTTATCATTGGCGGATAGCATCACCCCATGCTCCCTAACGACATCACAGAATAACTTCGCTTTAGCTCATTGGAGACACACTGACCCTTAAGATCTTTTGTAATACTAATTAAGTTAAAAAAAACTATATTCCCACACTGACAAGTTTAATTATTGCACCCATACAAGATGAAAGAGTTAATTGGTGTGAAACCACTTCCATACATCACTTAAACTATATATATTTGTATACAGATTATAAATTTTCTTTTATCAAAATTTTTAATTAGATTATATCATAATAAACACAGTAGACATAAGCTGATGTACAGTATAATCTCAAGATTTTAATTTTTTTTTTTTTTTTTATAAAACTTCGACATTTCAATTAAAGCATACTTTGTACTCATACAACATATTATTATACACAGTACAAGACAAAAAATAAAAAGTTGCCGCGCCTTGAGATGGGGAAAACAAAATTAATTTTAATAATTCTATTATTTCAACAATTCCACCTTCATTGTCTTGAACTTTTTCAATTTTTTTTTACTTGTATAATGTGTAAGCGAAAAGCACTTAGCTTTTTTTGTTCCGTTTTTTTTTACATTTATATTTTGTACTTTGTATAAATCTCCATTCCCTTTGGATGCCGAGAGTAACAAAGTAAAATAGCAACAGTGTATACACAAAGAAATAAATGGTAGCATTAAAAGAAAGGAAAAAAAAATTAAAATCGTTTCTAAGTGGAAATTAGTTTTAAATTTTTCATTTTTTCAACAGGGCAAAAAAAAAACAACGAAAATAACAACAGTTTTTCACAACTTTTATTGTTTTAACTTACACAACCGAAACAAGGTACGATATACACACAGTGGCTGTTACACAATATTTAAATTCTAATATACATAATTATTTCTAATTAAATACTTTGCGATTTACTTCGACGAAAACTTTTATTATTTTTCACTCGCTTTAATTATGTTTAATTTAAGCGTTGGGAAATTGAAATGCAAAATAGTTTTGTGCACATAAAAACTAAAAAAAAAATAATTGTTAAAATTACATAAATCAATACTCTCGTTATACGAGGCTATAAACCTATACACACACACACACTGTATTGTTGTTCCTATTTATAACGTTGTGATTACTTTTTTTTTTAACGATAAGGCTATAAATCTAGGTTACACAGGTAAAGCATAAAATCGCTATTATTACAACAACGAACCATTCGAAAACTATAAAACGCACGAGAGGTAGAAAAACTATTAAAAATTTTCAATTCAAAATACAGTGAAGCAAGTAATAACAAAGCAATAAAACAACAGTTTAAATAAATTGAAATATTTATACCGTTAAATTTATATATAGGCCCGTTCAAGTGAGTTACTATATAGTAAACGAATACTATTGTGCGGTAAATGCAAATTCGGTTGGTTATTTTATAAGAGATGTCTCATTATATCCCGATTAGATACGATTATATACGATTATTGTTTGACCAGTATCGAAGGAAAATGATCCGATGAAGCTTAATCCCAAAATACTCATCAAACAGAAAGGCGTTGTAATTACAAAAGAAACATTCTTATACATTAGATCCACCAGGGCTAATTGCAAAAACTTTTAATGGCTTTTCTCAACTTTAGCACAACATTGGGACTGTATTACTGTAATTTTACATAAACGCACGGCTACTTTTTCGTCACTGCATAGCGTAAGACGGATCCTCTAAGCAAATCTTCCCCGGCAGTATTTAATAATTTTGGTCTGCAGTAATATTATCTGTAGACACATATGGTCCGTAGCCTTACCACAGAAATGCTTCTCCGCAATACCCTACTGTAACCAATTTGAGCTTCTCACGAAGCAATAGATATCTCTAAAGCTCAATTTACTGAGAACCGTCAGATCGCACAGAAGGTGAGCTCCCAAAAACTTGAGTCTGTTTTGAGACAGACTAGGACAGGTGCATAACAAATGAAGTATTATTTCCTCCTCTTCTTCGTCGTTAGACCTTCGATAATAATCTTGAAAGAAAGCACCAAGTCTACCGGCATGCTTTCCAATAAGACAGTGTCCAGTAATGACACCCACAACCTTGCTAGTATTATGCCGTTGCATAGATATTAGCTGATTAGACCTTTTTAAGTCCAAATTAGGCTAAAGTGGCCTAGAAATTGCACATGAGGTGCAATTTGCTTTCATATTCCCCGTAATATAAGATGGATATTGAACTGTTCAGCCATCTCGTTAAGATATGAAATACAACTCCGGGCTACTTTCGACGTGACAAAGCCTGATTGTAAAACTTTCATAGCAGCCAGACTGTCCGCAAAAATGCCAATATCTCTTACAGATATTACATGATACTTCATCCAGTCTATGGCTTCCTTGATTGCTATAAGCTCTGCATGAAAAATACTGCAATGATCAGGAAAGAGGAAAGAGAGATTTACATTTAGTTCTTCGCAGAAAACCCCTCTGCCATCCTTTCCATATATTTTTGAGCCATCTGTAAAAAAGTTCACCCAGTCCTCTCTGAAAGGAATATCAGTTATAAATTTAACTTCGAGGTATGATGTCGAGATGGTGTAGTCGATAGATTTAGGGATTTCTTTGTTCATTAGAATAGATGAGTGTGCCTTAATGCTACAGGATCACATAGAAATTAATTTAAGCCTTATGGCTGTACTAGCAGCCACTTGCTTAGTCAAGATATCCAAAGGGATGAGATGAAAGAGAATTTCCAGTGCTTGAGTAGGAGTGCATCTAAGTGCACCACTAATACACGAGGTAGCAGTTCTTTACAGTTCTTTGCTCCATACATTAAAACTGTCTAACTACAGAGGTATAAAGCCACAATGTGAGGCTTAAGTCCCCATCCTTTTCCAACGGCATTTTACAGGAGTAGAGTGCTATCGTAGCTTTTTTTACTCTTTCCAGAATATTAGCTTTCAGCTTTGTTTTATATCCAAAATGAGACCCAAGAATTTCATTTTATCTTCGATATTCAAAACAACTTTATTGAGAGTTGGGGGGTAAAAGCGAGGAAGTTAGTGCTTCCTGAAAAAAAACCAACTCAATCTTCAGTGGGTTAGCACTAAGACCACAACTATTGGTCCATTGAGTTAGAATGCCAAGAGCATTCTGCAGAACATCTCTTAGGATACAATGATATTTACCGAAAGCGCCAATACCAACATCATCTGCATAAGCCACCACTTTAAAGCCAGTCCCTTCCAGGTTTAGTTACAGGTCAATTATCACCAAGTTTTGAAGAAGGGGGGATAATACACCATCTTGCGATGTAGTCCTACTTACAAATCTACGGCTGGATGATATACCTAGATTCGCCGTTATGACCCTGCCATTGAGTATTTGATCAATCCAGCTTCTAAGTGTCACATCCACCCCCAAAATTGAAAGTGCTTGCGTGATCGCCTCTGGTTTGACATTATTAAAGGCACGCTCAATATCACAAAAGGTCACCAAAGAAAATTCCTTAAATTCGAGGGACTTCTCTATAGGACATAAGAGGAAATGGAAAGCAGTTTCCTCCGATTTTCCCTTACTATATGCATGCTGAGACGCTGACATCTTTGCATTGAGCATTTGAGGTTAATTTCTTTGGAATGTGACGTTTGCCCCGGTTTTGAATAAAGGCGTTCAAATTCCAAACTAGTGTAGTCTTTCAAAAAATAAGCAGGTATCTGCTAAAAATTAATTATAGAATTCTTTATAAACCATTGCGTATTTGACAAATTTGGCTAAGATTTCAGTCGTAGATAGATATCTGTGAACAGATATTTCTTATACGATGTCACGTTCCAAGGCAGAATTTTATTCAATTCCTCGTCAAAACTCCACTTAATAGATGTAAAATTGTATAGTCACCCGTAATTAGTACAATGTCGGATTGGTTAGCCATATTGATTATTTCTAAAATTAAGTCACAGCATCTCATATACAATGAAATCGATGCATCAGATTTTGATATTCGATTTACAAATAACCATTGTCGTGGAGCTGCGGCTTGTATTTCCTTCATTACAAGTCATGAATTTTGTATTGGATATGAGTAGTTCAACTACAGTAACTTTAGTTGCTATTTAGTAGCGGTATCTCTGCGATGATTTTATAATGAATCTTCAGCAACGATAGGCTGTGTTGGTTCTCTGTCGTTTTAAATGCGCAAAATATAGTTTTCAAAGTCTCTTCAACTTGCGCAATTCTAATTAGTGAATAGTCATGCCTCCGTTTCAAACCATTTGGATAGAACCAACATAACCCTGGCACAGAGTCCATTACAATTTTCATCATCAATCGATTAACATCTTCAGAAGCAGCACAACTGATACTATTTACTTTATCACACATAAAACCATAAAATTTGAGTACACTCTCCTCCTATATATTTCAGACATCACAGCGGCCTAGAAAATGATGAATGCGTTGGTTTTGTGAGCGTAAATATTTATTTTAAAATTAAATATATTTGGTATTGGAATATTATTTTTCGCTTATTTATTATTCATGCTTTAAAGTTCTCATACTAGAATTTTTGCTGTTTGAAATTCTTCCTTTTTCGAATTCGCTTAAATTATTTTTCCCTAAATGTTTTTTGATTAAAGCCGACTTCAATTTACTTTATACCACCCTATTCTTATACTATTTAATGCAGCAACCGACTAATTTTTCCCATAGTTTTGGATTTTTCCTAAAAATGAGCGTTTCTCAAATAATTACGTTATCCACTTCTACAAGCTATACACAAGTAAAAATAAAATTAATTTGATATAGATAAATCTCTTCCCTCAAATACTGTAAAACATTGTCCTATAATTTGTAAAATTCATAAAACGCAATATCCTCTACACAATGTAGGGAATGGTTTTTAATTATTCGGAGAAAATATTAACGAAAAACAAAATTGGGTTAAAAATATTTCCCGAAAGCATCATGAGTATTATTATAAACCAATTAATTTTTCTGGGCAAACCAATGTTTTAAAAATAATTTTAATTATTTTCAAAATACGAACATTATTAATTTTCATAATCTACTTTGAAGAAACCATTTTGATAGAATATTACAAATTAATTATGATCAATCTAGTTTCTACTACACAAAAATACCGTGTATCGAATTACAAATCGAATTACGGTTCAAGGATCGAACAATTTTCTAAACATAGTTCCCCGGGAACATAAGTCGCTGGGAACAGTCCTCTTCAAAAAATTTCAACACAGCTATTTTATTTGCGATTACATGCCTCTCAGAGCTTACGTTTTGAAAGCATGCCACTTTTTTCGCCATTGTGTAAATATTGCATGGACAGTACTGAAGAAAATCTTTTGTCAGCATGAACTGTTCACTGCCTTATTGAATATTTGGCTAAAGACATTGATGTTCTGATAAAAAACGATATCTTAGTTCTGATATTCTTAGTTCACGCAGTTTGAAAATTAAATACTATTGGATATAAAGATACAATTATTTTCCATATCTAAAGATGGCGCTCCGTTTATGAGGGGAACAAATATTGGTTTTGTGAAATTGTTAAAATTTTCAACAGTTCAACAGTTCAAACTTGAATAATATGTATGTGTAAAGGTTGCAATAAAAGATTTTTATGATGTAATGAAGGCTAAACGTAATTGCAGCACGTTCCGCTTTAAAACACACACGTTTCAAATCTTTTTTAGTTGCACCATAGAAAAAGAACATAAGAATGATAAATTTCATATGTTAATATGGTATTCGAAACAATGAAAAATATATATTGTATACTGGTTGTTGCATGCCAGTACAAAGTGAAAAAACCATATTTTGAAGTATGTCCACGGCCATATTAACATACGAACTTTATCATTCTTATGTAATTTTTCTATGGTTGTACTCTAAAATTCGATTGCTAAGCAGAGAGAGGTTTAATACATTTTTAGCTTATACTTGGGTGCAACGCAATAATTTTTCTATTTTAAAAAATAATTCCGAAAACTCATGTTCTTAGCGGAAAGCATTTACCATTTAACGCTTAATGAATTTACCGTTTAATGAATCTATCAAGAGATTTCAGGGTAATAGCAATGCATTTTTATAAGTTGTTTGAAAAATCCAAGCTTTTTTGATAAAATGGTTTTTGAAATGGATATACCAAATTGTATTGTATTATACTTTTCCAAACATACAAAATTACAAGAAGACAATCGATGTTTTGAAAATTCCGATGTATTAGCTTTCGAGTTTTACATTTATAAGCTTTTTTGCATTCTAAAGAAGCTAGACTCGATTGATGACACAATTTTTGATTTAACAATTTTAAGTTTCCTTATATCTCTAATTTTAGCATAGAGTTATAAAATTTGAACTGATAAAATTTTGGTATTGATGACTAAATGACCCGAACAACACAAGTAGATCTTCATCCGGAAGAGCCATCGACGCCAACACTGATCTCTTAGCTTACTAAATGGTGACCGAGTCAGTGTACTCGCTTTCTTTTTACTTCAAAAAAGATAATAGGGATTGGAATTGATTCCTGAACTCATAATTGGAAAGAACTCTAAATGAAACTTCCAAACGTTTTCAAATTTTCTAGCGTAAGTTTTAGGTCAAATATTTCCATTTTTTTAATACAAATACAATCGATTATTTTGTTTGAATTGACACAATTTCGATTATTCGTTCGGTCACCTAAATAAAATTAATATTTTCAATATTTACAATACAGCATGACCAACACTTTTTTATTTACCAGCCCTAAGTAATAACCATTTAACCAATTCATTCCATATTTTGTTTTTGTCTCGTGCAATCAATTATCAATTACAATCGATAGACAAGAGTTTTCTTCCCAATTCTCAGTGGCTTAAAATCTACTTTAGTAACAACATAATACTTTAATTCAATTTAAAATTGTAAAAGCTTTAAAGGCAATTCAATAGACTGTGATAAAAGTGTAACAATCTCGTCGAACCCAAAACCTATCTTCAATTTTTTAAACTAAAATAAAATTCAGCGGAAACTTATACGTCTCTACGTACGATTTTTAAAAAGCCCAATGGGAATATAAAATACATATATAAAAATAAAAATGTTTTCATGCGAAAATAATAATCCGGCAAATATATGTTTGTATGTATATAGACATATACATATATACATCAGCAGCAACTAACGATTTATGGTTTTGACAACCGCATACACTAAATTATTATTATTTTGTTTTATTTATTTATTTATATGCGATGCGATCCGAATACGCACAGGGAAAAAATTGTAATAAATTGTAATTATACATAAACATATAATACAACATCAAAAACATAAAATCATAAAATTTATGGCTCGAATTCGGAAAAAAAAAAATAAAACCAAACTGAAAAACCTACATAAGCCAAAATCATTTAATTTCTTAATACATGTTTAGGGTATTCAAACACTGTACTTCAGTTTATTGTACTTAAATACGGAGTGGACAATAAGTATCGGAATAGTAGAATATCTTGACGGGATTATTAAAAAAAAAAAAGGAATGATAAGAAGCGTATCAAGCCTACTGTAGTTTATCGACCTTACCTTATAACCTTGACCTATTAAGTGTTCTTGAGATAACTTATTTGATGGATCATCAATTATATATATATATATATATATATATATATATATATATATATATATATATATATATATATATATATATATATATATATATATATATATATACATATATCGCCCTATCCATACAAAAAGATTATAAGTACTACTTAGTGTCTTTTTGAATATTTTACTAGCCCCAACTGTACTCCACCGAGGAAAAAATACCATTTCCCGATGTGACACTTCCTTTCCGTGTGTTGACACGAGACATTTTATTCCCGGATTTTTTTCGTTTTCCATACAAACCCGGTTTTTTTACGATAATTTTGGGATCTTTTTTGCACCTAAATTTTGTTGGTTTCCTGGGTTTTTATGCACCCACACAAACAAAAATGAATAAAAAAAACTATCAAGGACACATTTTTTCATATTTTGTTTTTCTTGTCAGTTTTAATTTTAAAATATTTTTTACACATCCATATGAAAAAAATCCGGTATTTTGTTGACTCGTCTAAACGATGAGGGAATTTGTTGCTGAAGAATCCGGAATAAAATCCCTCGTGTAAACACACTCATTCCATTGTTAAAAAAAAAACATTCAAAATGAAAAAACTCTAAGCTAACTTGTTTCAATTTATTTTCAAAAATTTCCAAGCATAAGAACTCTAAATAATACTTAGTACAGAAGGTTTGTTCATCTAAACATAACGTAACGATTTATTTTCAGGATCCAAATTAAAACAGGTGTATATTGCAATTTAGGTATATGCTCACCTTTAATTTGACTAAATTTAATAGTACAACTATCACTTTTGATCAAAATTAAATTATTAATAAGCCTACGTTAAAACGTTAAATAGTTAAAAGGCTCTGTTACTTCCATTATAATTTCTATTTTAGCTGACATCTAAACTTAAAAATTTTCTCTGTTTTAAATTAGAAAAATTATTGCGTTGGATCCAAGTAAGCTATAAATTTATTAAACTTCTTCTCTCTGCTTAGCAATCGAATTTCAGAGTGGAACCATAGAAAAAGAACATAAGAATGATTAATTTCATATGTTAATATGGCATTCGAAACAATAAAAATTGTATAGTGTACTAGTTATTGCATCCCAGCAAAACAATAGCATATAAAGCAAAACAATAGCATATTTTGAAGTATGTATCTATGACATCTAAACTTGATGGTGATTTGGTTGCACTGTGGAAGCATATGATTGGAAAAATGTTCACTTTGCTTGTTCACTTTGTAAATATAAACCCAGTTTTACTAGTCTATTTTTGAGAAAAAAAATCGCAGACGTTAACTTTAAAAAGGTTGTAAATTATTGCATTGTACTGCTCGATTTTAGGGTTAATAATCATAAAGACATGAAATTCAGACACCAGCTTAATGCTTTAAAAATGATTGTTTGGTTTGCTTTATTTCTCTTCGTTATTTGACAACAATAGTTGTAACCTTCATTCGTCCTTACGTTATCAACACATTGTTAAACTACATTAGTTATGGCTTATTCTTTGTCGCGCAAATTCGTTTTCGGCGTTTTTGATACATTTTATGCATAGAAAATCAGTTTGATTTCTTCTAAAAATAGATAACATTAAGGACTTTATACCACCATTTGGTTGATTGTAACTTAATTTTTATTTACTGAATTGGCACCCTTAAAGAGATTGAATGCTGGTATTTCCGCAAGATCAACCATATTAAAAAATTAGACCATTGGTCACCGTTAGGTCTACTCACTGCAGGTAATCAGCTTTTCCACTAGCTTGTCTTAAGTTTCATATATTTTGTCGAGTTGTAACCCAGAATAATCTTTGTTTCTTAGATTTAGTGATTTATGGTTTCCTCTATTTTTAGATTTTTAGACCCTAGTTTATACTGATTCATTTTAGTATGCAATTATAACAGTTAATAAAATATTCTGTTTGACATTGGAATTGAGATCATTAATACATAGAGATTCAAAATTTTCGGAGTATTCCACCATTCAAGATGGATGGCAAATTGATATATTTCTATACAATTTTATTGTTCAAATCGCAATTAAAGCTTTCAAAGAGAGAAACGAATGGTGTTCGAATATTTTTAATTTTTGCTTGCCAAATATACATAAAATATTGGTAGGCTTCCGAAGCCTACAAAAAAGCTCCAAGTGAAAACGTCTTAGAATTTGATACAACTGCTTTGGTATCTCGATGCAGTTTATGGTCTAGTCGTCTGTGATCATTCTTGTGCTACATCCTAGATAATACTTGACCTTTTTTTTTGCTTTTCAGACCATCTTGAATTAGGTCTGGGATTTTGTATACCTATTCTGTAGGCGAATGTTTTTCTTTGGAACCGAATTGGTGAGGAGGATTAAGATCTTTTTGTTTTGTGATTAATTTGAGTCTTTTAAGCAGCAATTTTTGGAATAATTTAGAAAAGGTTGAAAGAAAAAAAAAACGGTCTATTCGATTTTTTGTCGTTAGGTGGTCATAATTTTCACTTCTGCCACTTTCTATTGCTGTGGAACATAGTTAAGTCTGAATGCTGCATTATTAATTTAAAGTAGTTTTCGTAATCCTTTTTCAGGTATTGTAATTACTTTTTGCCTTTAAATAGGTCATAGCTATAACTAATCCTATAACTTCCAAAGAAAAGCTAATATGTTACGCTTAAACGGACGAGCGGAAAAATGCACGTTTAAACGCTCTTAAGAAACGCTTTAGAAAAAGTGACAAATTGCGGAAAATGCATACCTAGCATACTTTTGTTCAGTAACTGACACTTAAAGAATGACTTTTTCACTGCGACTAGTTTCCGGAACTGTTTCCAATTTGTTTTTATTATTTGTTCATTTAGGCAACGACTCTTCCTTTACAATCGTTGAAATGAGAGTCATGATTACAGGAGAGTGATCTGCCGATAGTCAGCTTGTATGAATATGCAGTTTTTCGATCCCTATTTTGTTAAATAAAAATCTATGAGATCTGGAATTTTATTTGGATCCCTACGCCAGTATGTAGGATTACCTCCAGAGTAAAATACGCATTTTGTTTTAACCAAAATTTTAGTATTTTTTGTTTTAAACCGCAGTTTTACGATAAAATTTGTTTGCTGCTTAGATTATTGAAAAACCATTTTAGAATTTTCTTATTCGTATTTGAGTTGCTCTGTTTGAACTTGTGCATCACAATCGGCGAAAACTACGATAATTTCATCTGCTATTCTATTTGGTTTTCCTTGTTTGATGATCCTGTGGAGTCGCTCGAATATACATCACGCAATTCTTGACTGCGTTGCTTGTTCTATGCCAGTAAAACCATATTGAAGTTAGACGAGGAATATTATGCAGGAGGATAATTTGGTCTTGTTGGAAGTATTGGTAGGCTAGTTTTTACTTGAGTTCTTGGCCCAATCTTAAAAAATTCTGTTCAATTATATGTTTTAAGCCCCATTATATGTTTCGCTCGAATTAGGCAACTCATAATACATGACGCCAATATACTCATCAAAAATCGTTTCTTTTGCTAGGCAAGCAGCATTTCTATTAAATCAGCGTTCAATGTTCTTTGGCTTCAGTTCATAATATGAACCCCAATTCCCTTTTGAAACTTTCTTAATTATTTTAAATGATTTGAAATTGCTTGTTGTTCAAATTCAGTGTCATTGTACACTTTCGGCCATCCACTATGTTTCCACTTTCGACAACTTTTACCACTTAGAGAAGCATCATCATATGCTTTCACAAGCAATCGATGAGGCTTAACTGCGCAGATTCCTTAAAATTAAAAAATTAAATAAAAAGTTCTCGCAATTTTCGCTTTTTCGGCTTAAAAATTGACATTTTCGTAAGTAAAAAATTAATGATGCTGTTACAAAATTTCCAAATTTGTTATGGTTTTGTTGTTGACAGAACCTGTTTAACCTTATAGTTTAACGTTTTACATCGGTTAGTTTTATATAAGATTTACTGACAGCTTTTATCCAACCGCATAGAGTTATTTGTATAGCAGTATAAATAAACGCTGAGGTCATCGTGAAAACATTAGACAGTTAGAAATAAGTTTAGTGGCCTTCAACCTGTCGTAAATACTACTAACAATTTTTATGCATTTTTGATTTTATTCACTTTCCTAAGAAATTCTTTGGGG
This sequence comes from Tipula confusa, assembly GCA_963556175.1. Classification (NCBI taxonomy): domain Eukaryota; kingdom Metazoa; phylum Arthropoda; class Insecta; order Diptera; family Tipulidae; genus Tipula; species Tipula confusa. Next base: position 18,114,771 of record OY744477.1, on the reverse strand, counting down.
AAATAAATATGATTCTTTTGACTATAAAGTCGATTCAGGTCCATAAACGCCCAAAAGACAGGGTGAATCAAGTCCAATAGCCATATCAAGTCCAATAGTCATAACTGCAGTGTTATCTGCAAGAGTGGCTATGGTTATTTCGTTTCTGGTTGACATAATATTTCTTTTAAATAGCTCTGTGCCTTAATTAAAAAAGATTCCGCTATTGCCTCATAGGTGGTAGCTGAAACGTACATTTGCGATTTAACCTTTTGGTAACTTTTCACAAAAAGTATAAAATAAATATAACACTATTAAACTTTAAATAAACTATAATACTTGTTGGTTTAGTTTAGTTTTAAGTTGAGGCACAGTAAGTAACTTTTGTGATAGTGCCATCTATTTAGATATATCATAATTATAATTTAGTTTAGTTCTTTTAGCAACCAGACACTCTTTTGCGGAACACTAGAAAATTTCTCGGAGTATTTATCAGCATATTGAACTTCAATGCAACTTGTAATTCAGAAACCCGTGCCAAATATTTTTGAATACTGGGGTGGCATTTCGGTAGATACTTGAGCATACTTTTTTGCTTTCTAACGTTTTTTCAGTTATGTATGTGATTATGCATATTATGTTCTTTAGTATTGAAAGCTTTGCTCTAGACTCAGATTGATTTATGGAGAAATTAGATATCTGTCATCAATCTGTCACCAAGAGCGAAAGCTCTTGGCTATACTGCACCGTTCCGGTATATTTTCGACACTCTTTATATTGTATACATCATGCATATACATGCATAGATATAAAATGTATTCCGTTTTTTTTTTTGGGAAAATGTACATAGCTAGGCACAAAAGCATAAGAAACCAAAATAACAAATTAAAATGGTAAACCCAACAAAAAGAAAAAGAGAATCTATAAACAAAACAACTATAAAGCTTTTCCATTCCCGACATTTTGTGTTATATAAATTTGGTCACGTTTTATATATTTTCCGAGCCGTTATATATGCATATACACATATACATAAATTTCATTTAGCCTTCAAGATTTTCTATATATATTTCATTTCAAGCTTTTATTACATAGCTTTTCATGTATTATGAATTTACCATAGAACGCCCGAGTATGGGTAACAAACCATCTTAACCATACGCATTCACAAATTTTATTTTTTTGTTTTATTTCGGTTCTTGGGCGAATAATATAGGGATTCGAACGGCACAGGATGGAAGCGTATAAATAAATCGGAAAAGAAAGAAATAATCATAAAGCAAACGGACGGAAAGAAAAAGGAAAAAAATCAACGAACCATTTTACGCCTTTTGTTTTTTGATGAAAAAAAAAATTGAAATGGAGTAAAAACAAAAAGCTTTTTATGTTTATGAAAACTTTTGTATGTGTGTGTGCTTTTTTATTATTAAAAAGTTTAACGAAACAACCTTAAAAACAGTTACAAGTAATACTGTTTTAATAGTTCGTAATCATAAAAGTATAACAATTCCATTGATTTGTTTTGACTTTTTAATAGAATTGGCGGCGCACAGTGGTTGGTCAAATGCGAGCAGTATGAGTTATATAATTTTTACTGCACGAATATTCATAAATATTTTTACAGAAATAAAGAGTAAAAAAAAAGGTGGAGAGAAGCTTTTAAATTATATACAGGAAATTAAAAAGTTTTTATGATATGCTTTTTGGCACGATTAATTGATAGGTGTACGCATAGCTTTGTATTTATATGTAGATAATCAGTGAAATCTACTTTTTTGTATTTACATGACATACAATTGTAATTGAAAACAGACCTAAATATCATAAATCTAAATTAAATCGTGACTTAACATGATTTTGCGATGAAATCGCTCAGTGATATTTTTTCACGATAACATACAAAATATGTCTTGGAGGGTGTCCAGTTTATAATAGTTTGCACGACAAAACAAAACGTACACGTCAATAGGTTCGGTGTTTTATTAACTGTCTGTCTACAATTTTTAATTTTTACAAATTTATATATCTGCGGAGTGCATTTGTTTGTTTTTCAACCCTAGAACTTCTAGACTTTTCGCTTATAATTGATTGGTTTTATTCTTGTGTCTTTCTTCATTTCTATTCCACTTATTAAGAGCATTTTTATTATCTTATGTACTTGCTGTTTTCTTAATGCTCTATATTTCTAACCAATACTTACACTTAAATTACTTTAGACGGTATTAACGAATATTTCCAGAAGTGATCGTGGTTTAAAAGCTTGTTTAGCTTTTAGACCACGATCACTTCTACTACGTTTCACTGCAACAAATCGTATCTAAATCTAAATATTTAAAAAAAAATGAAGCAAATTCTATACTGTGGCCTAAAATATAGATACGGGTTTGGTAAAATCGAATGTAACCGTCCTGTTTTTGTTCTAAGTGTCAAGTGTTATGACGCCGCTAATGATTATTTACTTAACCAAACGAGTGCCAGAAAAAATCAGAAGCATTGTGGTTTTATCTGCATCTTCGATAAATCAAAATTAAATTGCCATTTGTTTATTATGCAAATGGACACAGCATTCATCTTACTTTACAAGTCAGCCAGCCTTACACCTAATTGGGTATTATATTATTTGCTCTTTATGTAAACTAAACTAGAATTTGGCAACCAATTAATATTCAATATTTTTAAAATAAGAAATCATATTCTTGAAATAAAAAACAATATTCTTGAAATAAGAAACAATATTCTTAAATAAGAAACAATATTCTTAAAATAAGAAATAATATTCCTGAAATGAGAAAAAATATTCTTAAAGTAAAAAACAATATTCTTAAAATAAGAAACAATATTCTTAAAATAAGAAATAATATTCCTGAAATGAGAAAAAATATTCTTAAAGTAAAAAACAATATTCTTAAAATAAGAAACAATATTTTTAAAATAAAAAATAATATTCTTGAAATAAGAAACGATTTTCTTAAAATAAGAAACAATATTCTTAAAATTAGGAACAATATTCTTGAAATAAGAAACAATATTCTTAAATAAGAAATAATATTCTTAAAATAAGAAATATAATTCTTGAAATAAGAACAATATTCTTTATATAAGAAACAATATTTTTGGAATAAGAAACAATATTCTTAAAATAAGAAATAATATTCTTGAAATGAGAAACAATATTCTTAAAATAAGAAACAATATTCTTAAAATTAGGAACAATATTCTTGAAATAAGAAATAATATTCTTGAAATAAGAAACAATATTCTTAAATAAGAAACAATATTCTTAAAATAAGAAATAATATTCTTGAAATGAGAAACAATATTCTTAAAATAAGTAACAATATTCTTAAAATAAGAAATAATATTCGTGAAATAAAAAACAATATTCTTAAAATAAGAAATAATATTCTTGAAATGAGAAACAATAATCTTAAAATAAGAAACAATATTCTTAAAATAAGAAATAATATTCGTGAAATAAAAAACAATATTCTTAAAATAAGAAATAATATTCTTGAAATGAGAAACAATATTCTTAAAATAAGAAACAATATTCTTAAAATTAGGAACAATATTCGTGAAATAAGAAACAATATTCTTGAAATAAGAAACAATATTCTTAAATAAGAAACAATATTCTTAAAATAAGATATAATATTCTTGAAATAAGAAACTATATTCTAAAAATAAGAAACAATATTAGCAGGTTTTAAACCGCTAAAAAGTGCATGGAATATCTATGAGCTAGAGAAAAGGCATGCAAAATCAAATAAATATGTCACTAGAGAAATATTGGTCTCCCGATACTTTAGGGGTGGGGTTTAAGGCATGTGGTGTTTTTATTTAGAATTAGTATGTCATTAATAGCGCATTATCAAAATATTATAAAATCTGATCGACTGATTCATTTTATTAATGCTGTACTATTTTAGGATTTAAAAAAGTAGCAATGTTTTAAGGACTTGATAACATTGCTGATTTTTAAGAAGAGATGATTTTAAAACTTTACATAATTTTTACCATTTTCTAAAATTTAATAAATTTAAAAGAACAGTGGAAGGAAATGTGGCCTATAAATTTTCCATCACTCTCATCAGATAATATTATTGCTGCTACTGTGACCGATTAGGTTAAATTTCGGTTACTCAAACGTACACCGTTAATAATGATAAAGTTGAAAGGCCTACAAAAAACTATTCGATATCCCAGAAACGATCCTTCCTACATTAAATTAACCTCAAAATTGCAAGGCGCCAAAAATTGCCCGTAGAGGAGGTGTTACAATAATAAGTGATCTACATTATGAAGAAAATCGTAGCGTCCTTAAAGTATTTTTAGAAATTCGTGATGCTGTAATCTATACAGAACATGCGAATCGTAAAACAGAAACAGGTGGAAGTTGAGTGACAGATGACAAAATTCAAAAGTTCAAAAAGACAAAAAGAATTCAATATATGGATAAAAGAAAAAGAAAAGTGAAAGGAAGAAAAATGAAAATTTAATACTCAAAGAAGAAAGAATTAAGAAGAAAGCACTTAAATTAAAGACAAAAAAACAAAAGAAAATCAAAAGGCGAAATCAAAAACCAAACCAAATCGCAAAATGAATACGTCAACTGCAAAAAAGACACAAGAACCAATAGCGTGCATAGTAATATCCGGTACTTAAACGGCATCACAGTATATTGTTCACTAGTAAGAAGTGTAGCGGAAATTTAAAAAGAATTCACTCCACTATACCTTGATTTTATTGATTAGAATGTACTTCCAAGGACGAACTAGGAATCACGGAATTTTTAATTTAATTTTTAAAACCTTTTTTAAAATTAATATAAATTAGATTTTAAAATAATTGATTTAAAATTACAAATCAATTGAATTAACTGTGTTATGACCAATAAGTCATGTAATTGATGAAAATCTAATTTATATACACTTTATTTGACACAAAATTTTAAATCAATATAAATTAGATTCTAAAAAAAATTGATTAAACATCAACTCAATCTGAAAGTGACAGTAAATAAAAATAAACAAATTTACTTAAGAACATTAACTTTATTAATTTTAAATAATTGATTTTTATAAAAACATAGTGCCATACCTTAATTGATGTCTGTAATCTCAAAAACTTTGGTTTGTAGAAAATATAATCCAAAAATTGTGCCGCGTCTCCTTTCGAAAAAAAACAGCCTAAACCAAATTGAAATTCAAACTGAAATGTTTTAATGTGAGCTTTGTTTTTAAATTGGTGAATTTACCACACTTAAAAAACAGATTTAAATGTCAAAAATAAATTCTTTGAAGTGAAATAAAGAATGGTTTGCTTTTGTTCAATTGATTGAAACATAATTTTTTGAAAAAATTTTGTTTGGTTTCTTAAAAAAAAATCCCTCGCAAAAGGTGTTTTCTTTACATCACGTGTCGATAGAAGTCACAATTTTTATATTTCTTATTTATGATTAAAACCATAAGCTACAACTGCCTTCTCATTAATTTAATGTTATAGCAAAATACAAGCTTTGAGATGCCATCATCTACTAAATGACTGATATAATTTTAAAATATCAAATTTGTCTAATTTCATTTATTCAAGCATTGAATCGAAAAGCAAATTTTAAAGCTTTCATGATAAAAGTTTTCATATAAACATGCATACTTCAAAATTTCCTCAAACATAAACTCTAATATAACAAACTTGAACATTTTTCAATCTCCCTCACCTAAATCTACGTTTCGTTTACACACTTTCGAGCAACAACAAAAAAAATCCATTAAACTCAATCTTAATCTAAAAACCATTATAAAACTCGTATACGAGAATAAATACAATTTTCGTATAAAAACGCCAGAAATTGTTACATCAACAAGTACCTATGTATCATCTCTACTTTCCACCGCCAATCATTTCTTTTTTTTTCAAAATTCTATTTATTTTTCATCTCTAAAATCAAACCCACATAAGTTTAACAAGCAGCAACATACAAAAAAAACATCCCAGCAAAATTAGTTCACTTCCCTTCAACTTATCATATCAATATATGTTATGTATGTATATAAATATTATGTTTAAGTCGAAAACTCTAAAGTGTTATTAGAAAAATTATTTTTTTTTCACGATCTTCTTCATACTCTTCATGTTATGTATGTATACATCTAAATTGAAAAATTTTCCAGAATGTTAACAAAATTCCTGTGAAACTCTTCTATAAGATGGAGGATGGATATATTTTGTTTTTTTTTTACATTTTGACAAAATATAAAACTTTTTTTTTTTGCTTTCAATGTTCAAAAAAATGTATTTGTGGATATGAAAAGAATAACACGAGCTTTTTAAACAAACACAACAACAATATAAGCTTTTTACATAAGTTCTATTTTCTTAAATGGTAAACGACCAAATAAAGAAAATTTGGTGGTGCATACTTATATACGTACATGTAAACAATAAACAACCATTCTTAACTATCGTGTGTTTAACGGTAATTTTAAGAATATTCAAATTTGGGATTATAGGCGTCACGTGTTCTTTGAAATTTTGAAAGTTTCCCAATTTTGGTAAATATTTCACTATTTTAAAGACTTAAAACCATCATATATTGAAAAAATTCATTTTTTAAAAGTTTTTACTTTAAAATTAAAGTTTTTCGCAATTTAATTCGTTCCTCTTTCGTAAAAGTCACGTGACTTTTGACTATTTTTAAATTCGGTAATCGATTAAACTAGATTTAAATACAGCTTTGACAACTGACTGTGGTGGTTTATTTCAGGTTTAATTTCCATGATACTTCCATGGTAGGACATTTCAAGTTTTTTTTTTAAGTGGAAATCAGAGATTCCTAAACGATGCTTTTGTTACCCCTGTTTAAGAGATTTTTTTATATTTTGGTAAACCGTCTGCAACAAGAGGTTTTTGAAATGAAGAAAACTAGTAATATCGCGCTGGTACTGGTGATCTTATAGCTTTCAAGTATGTGAAAATTAGGGAATGAAAACCACTATTTCAGAGCCGAAGTTTGCCAAGAATATTTATAATTTGTAATACAAACGTATATTCTCATAATCTTCGATATGAAAACTAATGTTGATTTTGAGAAAGTTTTATGAAAAAAATTCTATTGCAAAGTTTGTTAAAAAATAATATATTTTATTTTAAAGAAAAACTATATTTTTTTTAGGTTAGCTTTATGTCTTTTCCGGATTGATAAGAATTTTGGGTTTGGCTACAATTTTCTCTGTTTTTTTAGGATTCCAAAATGTTTCTAATTTTCATTGTTTTCATCATGGATTTTTCTTAAAAAATATTTGCATAGGCTACTTGTGTTATGAATTTTAATGAGGATTGCAGAATTTTGAAAAAATTCCCAAATTTCATTGGCTAACCATCATGGTTTTTATTAAAAATTTTAGCATTAGTTAATGTTAAATAACGTAAATGTTTACATAAATTTAGGCTGAATGTGAAGCTCGTTGGCTTAAAATGTAACGCAACAAAGATAACAAATCTTGCATTAGTGATGTTGGTATATTTGGTTTTCTTGCAAATAATAACTCGTAAGGCATAAATGCAGTGGTTGTATGAGGCGTAACGTTATATGAAAAAATAGCGAATGGAATTCGCCAGTTGGTTGGACCATCCTGTTTAAAGTTTCATGGGTACTCTCCGATTGACTTATGTGTTCTTTCTAATGTTCAAACATTTACGACATGAAATTTGATCTTTGATCCGATAATATTGAATGTGGTGCGCCAATAGTTCGCTTCCTGATTTCCGATCGGTATAGGCTGATTATCATTATCTTCGGGCTCCGTTGATCGAAGTTTCACCTTAGTTTTGGTAATGGTATGTACATCTTGGTGATTTGTGTCTGGTGCAGATGGAATCATTATACGGCTTACTGCATCAGCATTGGCATTGAATTTATCAGGCTTGTGGATCACAAGATAGGGGATCTTTTATGTTCATCAGCTAGATCAAAGCCTTTTGATCAGTATATAGTTTGAATTTACGACCATAGAGGTACGGTCGAAAATGTTGCACAGCGCAAATTGCTGCTAACAATTCTAAATGATTCTTATTGAATAATTTTGTTATCTTTTATTTTACATTCGGCTTGCATAGGCGATTGGTCGATTTGCTGTTCATCTGCGATAATACCGCTTCAAGGGCTAGTTTGCTAGCATTAGTAGTCAAGATAAAATTGTTTTCATAATCCGGAAATGTTAGTATGGTTGGTGTACTAATTGAATACTTTAAACTGTTGAATGCTTCATCTGTAAAAACTTTGTTGACATTTTAGCAAAGTTAGCGATGAATCTACGGAAGTACCTGACTAATCCAAGAAATGATTTCAACGATTTTTGATCTTATGGAATTGGGTAATCGACAACTGTTTGTATCTTAGTTGGATCTAATCACGTGTCCAAGGTAAGCTATTTCCTTTTGTAGAAAACAACATTTCTTAGAATTCAACTTTAAATTAGTGGCACGAAATTTTGAGAAAACTTCCTTTAATTTGTAATTATGTTTCTCTAGTGTTGCAGTGTATGCTGCAACAACATCATCCAAATAAACTAAACAGTAAAAACTTTTTAAACCAGATATAATAGTTCATTAACCGTTGAAAAGTTGAAGGCGCGTTCTTCAAACCAAACGGAATGGAAACACATCACTGACAGTTGATTGATTTAATTTTCGAAAATCTGCTAGAGCCATCTTTGGACTTCTTCGGAACTACCAACAAAGGAATTTCAATGAGATCGACTTGGCTCTATTTTCCTCTAACATTTCATGAACTTGACTTTCAATTTCTTGTTTCGCAAATTCAGGTAAACGGTTTTTGTGTTCGGAACTAATTTAATTTCATTTTGGATTAAATCCGTTGCACTTAATTGGTCATCGTTTAAATAAAAGATCTCATGAAAATCACGACAAATCTTTATGTTTGATTCCTTTTCTTCAGTATGCAGTGAAGACTCGGAACTATTAATAATTTTATTTCGTTTCAACCATCTTGAATCAGATTGCTATTTTTTTGAAAACAATTTGAAATCGTATGACCTGACAATTTACAATATACACATACAATTTTTATTCCGTGGCTTGGATCTCTACGAATAATATTAGAAGCACTTATGTTAGAATTAAGTGATAGACGAAAATAACACGTTGCGGCAATATGCCCTAGCTAAATTGCAATCTAAGCTTGTGCAATTGCTGCTTTTAATTTATCAAATCGGCACGCTTTTACCGCAAGGAAGGGATCAAGTAACCGATCTTGAAGTTTTTAATGCAGTATTTTCATCTAGTTTTATGTAGACTTTTGATTTGTCAGTACCAACTGACTGTGAACTTCGAGCTGCATATTGTCTTATATTTTCCCCTTTAAATTTTTTTATTTTAAATAATTCAGCTTGAATTTCTGGTACTGTCCTTGCAAAACTATATACTGCAGGTTAAGTTATGTTTTAAATTCATCCCAGGTTCCGAATTCATTATGTTTTACGATATCAAGTGCTATACAACTTAATTTCGGTTTTACTATGTTAAGGGTGGTTAAATTTCAAGGGCCGATGTTGATTTTGAATAAAACATAATTAGGAAATTATTGTCAATTCTTTTATTATGATAATATGGTATGATTCAATTATGTATGGAACAAAATATCGACCAAATGGCTGCCGTGACCTCGGCGGCACACCTCCATCCGATGGTCAAAATTTTCGATGACGCTTAGGCATAATTGAGATTCTATGCCGTTAATGTGCCGAATTATCTCATCCTTTAGCTCTTGAATTGTTGCTGGCTTATCGACACCTTTTCTTTCAAATAACCCCAAAGAAAGAAGTCCAACGGTATCAAATCACATGATCTTGGCGGCCAATTGACATCGCCACCACGTGAGATAACACGACCATTAAATTTGTCGCGCAAAATAGCTATTGTTTCGTTAGCTGTGTGGCAAGTGGCACCGTTCTGTTGAAACCACATATCGCCCACATCCATATCTTCTAATTCGGGCCATAAAAAGTTCGTTATTATCTCACGATAGCGAACACCATTCACAGTAACTGCCTGACCGGCCTCATTTTGGAAAAAATACGGCCCGATGATGCCGCCAGCCCATAAACCGCACCAAACAGTCACTCTTTGTGAGTGCATTTGTTTTTCGACAATCACTCTTGGATTATGATTCGCTCAAATGCGGCAAGTGTGCTTATTGACGAATCCACTGCCAAAATGTAAACCGTTTGCTTACCAGTGTGGACCAGTAGGTTTAAATAATTTTATTATTTGAAAATTGTATTCCTGGCAAGTAAATTTCGATCCTCAATATCCAAAAATATATTTTTTTATTCCCAATGCTTAAATTTAAACAAATCTGAATAATTCGTTTGGGCGAAGGCGTCAAGATTTTTGACATTGACTTCCAAAATCATTTGCATTTTTCAGAAAATGGAAGCCACTTTTTAAATTAGTAAAGACCCCGAGTTGATCGATAGGTTTATTTACTATAGTCAACTAATATCTTTAATACATGCTTTGAACCAATTTTCCTAAACTTTGCATTAACGATGCCATGTAATACAATTCTAAGAATTCATTTGTGATTGCAATGTCAAAAACTGTTTTCTCCAGGTTTTTTGTAACAACATGTTTTTCTTCTACATAGGAAAATTCCAAGTAAATGTAAAACCTGTCGCAATGAGTTTTCATTCCATTTCATTTTTTTTGTTATTTTAATAAATTAAGTAGGAACACAATTTAGGTACACAAATTCATAAATTATGTAAACTCCCAAGTCAAATCGTTGCAACGACCGATTCACCAGCAAATTGTGGTTTAAAATGGCGATTAGGGAGTTAAGCAAGATAAATAATGTTAAATTATTCAAACCAAAGATTTAATATGCCATTAAATTAAAAAATATATAAAAAAGTTAATCAAACAATGTTTACATGCCTTTATGTTTATTAACAATTACTGAAAAGTCAATTAAACTGATAATCGCATATCTCTAACGAAAAAAACTAATCAAAGTACTTCAGGATATAATAAAAATATTTCGTATGGAAAACCATGTTTCATCGAGGTACAACCATTGACAGTTTTAATTAATAAAAGATATAATAAAACATTTACAACTTTAAGCTGACACAATTAAAAAAGTTTACCTATAAAACTAATTAAAAATATCACTCCTTTTCGTTGAACATTCTTTGAAAATTAAACTAATTCCCCAGACCTTAAAATTGTGGCAAAGACTTAAAATTGTATTATCCTTTATTTTCCTTTACCACATTTTGTAACCTTCGTCTCTATGCATATTTAATTACATCGATTGATTTCCCATTTGTATCGTCCCATTCTACTTTCCGATATAACCAAATAGAAAATTCGAACATTACTTGCTGCCACCATTATTATACCGTACCATAAGAATTATAATATGAAAGGAATTTTATAATTAATTACTTACAATTTTCAGATTTGAATCAATTTGTTTCAAATTGAATGTTAATTGTATGGTAAAATATGGTTGATTAAACAACTTTAATTATATATGTAGGAAAATCACAAAATATGACCTTTATGTGAACCTATCAAATAAACTCGTGTGGGTGGACATTATAACATGGCTTGTTTTCAAATCAAATAAATTGTTAAACCAAATTAACTAATAATTAAAATTGGTTCATCCTACGTTATAATTATTTTACCTATACCTATAGGGGCTACCTTTTGATGTTTTACATTATGCTGCCGAAATATTTATACTAACCTTGATAACCTTTGTTGATATAATGTAATCCCACGATTTTTTGAACGGTTTCTATATTTTAATTTTATAATTTAGTCATCGTCAGGTATTTAACCTTGCAAAATTTCCATAATAAATCTTTCAAAAAACGGAAAAAACCCTAATATGGCTTTTAAATTAAAAATTTCTAGAAAATAAGGCATCCAAATCAACAAAAAATAGACTTGATCGACTATATTATTTCCAGTTTATATCATCCTAAATCAAAAGCTCACAAAATTTAAGCACATCTTTAATTCGTTTATATTAATGTAATAAATAAAAGTAATCCAAGATGGCTACCTAGAGGAAAGGCAGATAAAACATTTATTACTCCAGATACAGGAAAAAATTTCAAAAATTTTTAAGTTCGTTTCGTCAAATATCAAAAAAATCTACTTTTATGGAAGGATATTAAACTTGAGCTGTGCCAATTTTTTTAAAAATAAGATTTGATCTATTTTATCGAATCCCTTAATGAAATCAGTCGATACCTTCACCACTCTATAATGCTAAAGTCAAAAAATTTTCAAAACTTTGCAATGAAAAAAGGAACTCCTAATTGCTGGTATGTGCTCAATTCTCAGATTAGTAAAGTTTACATATGTTAATTTAGACATTTTTTTGTCCGATTGCATATTTTATTTGTGGCTTTATGCAATTTGTTGGTAGAGTCAGTTATGTTTTGTGCTGACGAGAATATAGCAGAATCATTAGCAAATGTTGGTGTATTTGCATCAGTATTGGGCATGTCTTGTATATAGGAGATAAAGAGTGAACCTAAGGTCCCTTGGAGTACTCCTGCTATTATTTTTTTTAGTTCAGAGTAATCATTCTCATACTTTACTCGCAAGTGTCTGTCTGAAATATAAGATTTCAATGGGAACCGCTCAGAACTGGACATTTTAACACTGGATAATTCAAAATAGGATTTGACAAAACGAGATAAGGTACAAAACGAGATATGGTTCAACACTGGATATTTCAAAACAGGACATTTCGACATGTGATTTAAATTTAAAATGATTTTTTAGGAAAGTTCTGGAATATGGCCAATTAGGGAGGAACTCGGCGAGTCCTTAACCGATTTTGATGAAATTCGATATGTAAGATGAAAATGGGATTTTAAAATGATGTTTTGGGTAAGTTCTGGAATATGGTCAGTTAGGAAGGAACTCGGCGAGTTCTTAACCGATTATGAAGAAATTCGATATGTAAGATGAAAATGGGATTTTAAAATGATTTGTTGGGAAAGTTCTGGAATAAGGCCAGTAAGGTTCCATACTTGAATATTTCTAAGGAGAGAAATAGAATTTTCTTTCACTTAATTTTTTTTCTTTAATTGTATAAATAAATTTAATTTTAAAACCTTTTTTGGGAAGACCTCTGGAATATGGCCAGTAAGGTTTCATACTTGAATAATTTTAAGCAGAGAGATAGTATTTTTCTTCAGTTAATGTTTTTTTTTAATTTCTGCTTTTCTCATCTTATGAAAATAAATTTTCACATTTTTATCCTACATATAGAATTTAATCATAATCGGTTAAGAACTCGCCGAGTTCCTCTCTAATTCGCCATATTCCAGAACATTCCTAAAAAATCATTTTAAGTTGAAACCACATGTCAAAATATCCTGTTTTGAATTATCCAGTTTTGTACCATATCTCGTTTTGTACCTTATCTCGTTCTGAATTTTCCAATTTTGAAATATCCAGTTTTGTACCATATCTCGTTTTGTACCTTATCTCGTTTTGAAATATCCAGTTTTGAATTATCCTGTTTGGTCAAATCCAGTCGTAAAATATCCAGTTTTGACCGGTACCCGATTTCAATAGCCATAAATTTGTTTCGGCAGATCCCGATGCAGTTTGTATGATGCCATACCTAATCAAATGCTTGAGCTACATCTAGGAAAATCCCAGAGCATATTTGTTTGGATTCTAGTGATTTTTCCATTACATCGGTAATTCTATGAACTTGTTCTATAGTCGAGTGTTTTTCCCTGAAACCAAATTGATGTGAAGGAATAACGGTTCTTTCTTCTATTATTAGTTTCAGTGTTTTCAAAAGTAACTTTTTGAATAATTTCTATAGCGTTGGAAGCAGAGACATAGGCTTATATGAAGATTTTTTATTCGGCGGTCTTGGTTGCCTTCCATAGAAAACAGTCTGAGTCTTTTTGTCCTGTCAGATTATTAAGGTATTTATTGACTGACTGGTTTTTAATCTTCTTTTTTTACAAAATTATTGAAATCTTTTCGTTTCCGGTGTTCGATTTCTTTGCTCGTTTTTACGAGCTTTCATTATATTGTTAATCATTTCTCTCACTTCTTCGAGATATGTAACGTTTTGATTTGTTTCCCTTATATGACAATGAGTATTATACCAAGCGGCACTTTGTATATTTTCTATGAGTTTGTTTAGTTCATCTTCTAATTGCTGTGGATCACGTATTGGAACTTGAAGATTAGTTTTCTCCTGTATAAGTGTTGAAAGAGATTCCAATTAGTTTTGTTATTTGTTAACTTGGGTTTAACCTCTTTTCTTATTATTGTTTGGCTATAAGCATCATTATCACTAGCGAATGATCCGAAGAAAGACTTGAGCCATTTTATACATGAATATGATTCTCTGATATACCTCTTGTTACAAAAAATTCTATAAGATCTGGGAGCTTATTGATATCCATCGGCCAGTAGGTTGGTGTACCGCTTGAGTGGAATTCGTATTTTAGCTTGTAACCGGCTGCTAAAAGTCCCTTCCCTTTAGTCGTTGTTAACCGTGATCCCCAGTAGATTTTTTTACACCTCTTGTTTGAGGTTGTGTCTAGGTGCGCAGTTTATTACAGAGATGCTATAATTTATTGGTTTACTTAGATGTACTTTAATTGTTGAGACTTGCATGAATAAGTTTTCAATTTTCAGTTCTTCATTGTGTTAGATGACCCTCATCTAGCTTTATTCTGCCCTTTGCAATTGACACATTTTGGAGATAAGGTTTTATTAATTTGACAAGTACTGGCTGCGTGTTTCCCTGCGTATTTGACACATCTCGGTCACTGTGGGATTAGTCTAGTCGCTTTTCTCAATGGCTCAATTTTAACTCTCAGGTGGAGAATTGCATTTATGTTATAGATTTTTTCTATAGTTTCTTTATTGTCACAGGTTAACATGGACAGTGGAAGTCCTCTTCTGACAATTTCATTGTTCCTATATTCATGAATTGCTGCACATCCCCTTAGTCGGCTCATGAAAGTATGCTAAACAGTGGGATTAACGCGGATGAAACCAAGTTTTGACCATACAGTGGACAATTTGACGTTAAGTAAGTAGTTAATAATCCAACGCAATTAAAATTATTTTAGAAGTTCCCCAACGATCACACATTGTACCATGGAAATTTCATGTCTTTATTGACCGCAACACAAAGGTTATACTTATTTATACCGATGACATCAAAATTTTCCGTACTATTAAAGAAACCTGTCACACTGCCAAATTACAAGAAGATATCGATCGCCTCGATGAGTTTAAAATCGATGAATTTAAACTTCGAAACCACATTAAGATAAATTCCCGAGTTTGATGGAGATCCAGATAAACTACATAAATTTATTTTCGCATGTCACTCAGTGTATGATACTTTAAAAAATACCGAATATGAAAATTTTTTGATATTAAAAGGGCTGTTCACACGATGTAGTTTTGCTACTATAGTATCGAATACCGGATGAAACTGACGATCATCACTTGACGATCTGTAATAAAATAGCTCCTAGTCCAAACTTGCTTGCGTCCGTATATGTATTTCGATCTTGGCTGTCAGAGAATATAACTATAGTACCGGCTTGCTAATCAAGGCTCTCTTCAAACGTGTTGTAGCGTTTTTGTGAATTTCTCCGAACTTAAATTCCGTGTATCCGACAGTGGTTTAGTAATAATGCCATAATCTTGGACAAACTTTTGAAAATATCCAGTTAGTCCCAAAAATTACTGAATTTCATTGATAGTCTTTGGTTCTGGATATTTTTTGCAACTGATTCCCATTTCAAGGTCCCTCGCCGAATGTGTTTGTGTCCTATTTCATACCCCAAATAGATGATGCGCCATATGATATTGCCTTATTTGGTTCAAAGTCGTCGATTCCGTCGAAACAATGTTTATTATGGCCACGTCTTCAATATTCACAAGTGTTAGCTTCAGAGAGTACTCAGCTTTAGTCGACGATTTACTTACAGTTGGCTGCTTACGTAATGACCAACTGACTGTGTTCCGAAATAACTTGAATACATATCCAGATGTGGATTTCAAATCATTTTTATCACCTGCCCAATCTAATCACTGTGGCCAACCAATGTCTTTGCTTCGACGCCTTTCTTATGAATCATTTTCATGTCAATGGTGCCACGAATGTAATTCAAAATCCGTTTCGCGTAATTGAAATGAGTTTCGCTGAAACAATTTTGAAAACGACTGAAATATCCAGTTAAGGCACACAAATCTGGTCTGGTAGTCACATTGATTGATTGATTGATTGATTAGAGTGTACGGCCAAGGACGAACCAGGAACTACCGGAATGCCAGGCACCACCGTACACCCGTGTTACATATAACAAAACCGAAGGATTGGGAGGAATGTTAGTTGTGACAGACTCGACCCGGTTACTGACACCTAAGCGATCGATAATTAGTATTTTTGTGGTGTAGGGAAGGGAAAGGTTTGTTAGCAATGACAGAATTGGTCCGGTTACCCGGAAGCCAAATGTTGAAACTACTGTTAGCACAAGACAATCACAATTTCAATGAACTGCTCTGTTTCCTGTCGTCTCTTATCAGCAACATTAATATCAGCAACGCCACCATTCAACTGTAATCTGCAAAGGTTCCCTGAAACCTAAATCTATTAAAGAACTAATGGCTCTTAGTCGTAGGCTGTAATAAATTGAATTATTTTTCATCTGCCATTATAAATTGATTAATTCAAAATATAATAATATAATTAATATAATAATATAATTTCTGCAAGCCGTAGGCTGAAATAAACTGGGTTAGTTTTCTCCTGAAAGTACAAACTTATTAATTTGTTCAATAACAATATATTAATACAAGAATATCTCAAATCTGGTCTGGTAGTCACATGTGCATAAATTAAACACTTAATTAAATCACGATACAGATGATTCGAACATTTTCCATTTTGACTCACATCAACATGTAATCCCTTTTGCATTGGTGTCGATTTAGGTTTACAATCTTGCATTCCAAACTTTTGCAAATTTTTCGCCAAATATCTTGACTGACTCACCTCACTATAATGATGCCCTTTGCGATGTTTTGTATCAACCTGCATTGCCAAAAATGAGCTCGCTTCACCAACATCAGTCATATCAAATTCATTTGATAGAAGTTTCTTCACAGCTCCAATCATTTTGATATCTCGGCAAATTAGCAATGTATCATCGACGTATAATAGCACATAACATATGACTCCATTTTGCTCCTGCACGTATATACATTGATCTGATTGGCAGCACTTGAATCCAATTCGAATCATGAAACTATTGAACTTCCCGTTCCATGCACGCGATGTTTGTCCATAAAGTGCTTTCTTTAATTTGCACACTTTATCACCTTGTCCAAAACCCTCTGGAAGTCGCATATAAATGTCTACGTTCAAATCACCGTTCAAAAATACGCACTTAATTGACAGCAAAATTTTCAATGTAACTAATTTTGCCACTGGTGCATATGTTTCATCATAATCGAATCCTAGCTTTTGAGTAAAACCACGTGCTACCAATCTTGCTTTGTACTTATCAGTTGAACCATCAGCTTTTCTTTTCAACTTAAAGACCCATTTGTTTGTAATGGCATTTCTACCTTTTGGTAAATCGCAAACAGTCCAAGTTTTGTTGTCAATTATAAAGACAATTATTCACTATCGATCGCTTTTTTCCATTCTGGCCAATCAATTCGACGTTTTGCTTCAGATATCGACGATGGATCATCTTCAACAACTGTTCAGCCGATAAAGTAAGATTTTCGTCCTCTTGAAATTCTCCAGCAATCAATCACAGTTGCCCATTCACCATATCGATTAGATACTCGCCGACTTCATACACTTTTTCGTGGAATTGTCCTGTCGTTGTTATCACTGCAATTTGAACTTGAAATGTTGATATTTTTTTGGTCGTCACCGTGGTCATCCAAATTTACATCGTGGAACTGATGCGTTACCAGCACAATCCATATCGATGCTGTGGATTTCTCGATTTTCGTTGCCATCTAACTGCATATCATTACGTTTATCGAATGACTGGTCATTTGTATCATTCACACCTCGATCACCCGAACTATCATTGTTAGCCGCCTCTGAATCGATTATCTTAATCAATTTTTCAAGGTTTAATCCATCAGCCATCTTACTTGTCAGTTTCTTCATATTCACAAACTTTTCGAAATTTTATGCAAATTCATGTCACCTGTATAACCAGAAACACATGGTTGTCCACATGATATGTGACTTTATACAGATTTCCTTCGACTTGTCCAACGAATTTAATTATTCCACTGAATGAGACCAATGCTTGATCACCCTCAAATAGCATTTTGTAGCCCTTTTTAGTCAAAGCTGGAATATCACCACCTTTATTCACAAAAATACTTTAATTTTTCTTTTCAACGGCAATTTTCCCAGAATCCATTGTGAATTCAATTTCCATTGTGTCATTCACGTTGCCGGTATGCCGCTTTGTTTGTGCGTTAAATGCTTCCGACTCACCAACACACGATTCCAAATCTATAAACGCACACATTGTCGATACTTCTTTTTCTTCGTTTGCTTTGTTAGCACTGGCCGAACCGTTGTTTCTTTTTTTCTTTTTATTAAGAAAACACTGAGACTTTATGTGACCGAGTTTCGAACATTTAAAACAAATTATCTCCTTCGATATTCCCTTTGACATCATTGCACTAGATTCACCTGATTTACTTGAACAATTTCTACCTGTTCACTTATTGTACTCATCCATCAAACGCGTTTTGACAAAATCCAAAGTTAACTTCTCTGTGTCGATTGTCTCCAATGCCGTCACCAAGTTATCATAGCTCTTTGGTAATGTGAGTAACAGATGAACAATAATGTCAATCTTTTCCATCTTAGTACCCGCTGAAATTAGCTCACGAATCTTCTTGTCAAACAGCGAAAAATGCTCCATGATGCTATTACAAAAATCTCAATGGAATTCAAAATCAAGATTCTAGAAATATTTAAAAAAGGGGATGGACCTGCGGCTATAGAACGTGACTTTAGAATGGGTGAATCAACAGCACGTGCAATTAAAACCCTTTAAGACGAAAACAAAATAAGACAATCGGTCGAATTGTTGCTAGGATTACTTGCTTTTAGCTAGAAATCCATTAATGGCAAAAATGGAGAAGCTTTTAATGATATGGCTAAGCAATAAAAACAAGAAAAAAATGCCTGGCACAGCAATCCGTTCAAAAGCAGTGAGAATTTACAACCACATTAAAATAAATGAACCACCTAGTCCTACTTGTCAAATACCAGAATTTTCTGTAAGCAATGAATGGCGGGAAAATTAAAAAAAATATTTTCCTTATATAACGTCAAGGTATTGGGTGAAACAGCATCAGTTGATATAACGATACAGAAAATTATATCCGTCTGAGCTTAAACAGATTACCGAAGAAGCTGGATATGTGGCGTATTAAATTTTTAATGCCGATGAGACTAGCCTATTTTGGAAGAAAATGCCAAATCGCCCATACATTTCCAAGCAAAAAAACACTGCGTAATGTTTTAAGTCGGCCAATGACCGAATTTCGTTGATATTATGTATAGTAATGCTTCAGGTGATTTAGTAACCAAACCATTTGCCATTTTAAAAGTTAAGGTTCCTGGAAATAATTGTGGCCTGAAGGGATTGATTCCCAACATGATACATGAGATATTGAAATTGAATTGGAACGTGTGTTGCAAATGGTGCATTCGGTTGATAAGGAAGGCTTTATTGATAGGAGTATGGATCAAGTCAACACATTGCTTGATATTTACGAAGTAACGATGATTTAGTAGATTTATTTAACTACAACACCGAAGAACTCGTCTCATAGGATGACATTGAGATAGAACCTCTTCATTTTGAAGCGTTACTTTCCGAATTTTTATTTCTAATTTTTTTTTAACTCTGCGGTTTTCACTAATGCGTTATTCTTGCGGAACCAAACTACCGCATAACTCAAGGGACACCTGTATATATATATATATATATATATATATATATATATATATATATATATATATATATATATATATATATATAAAGTTTCCTAAGATGGCCACATGATGAAGTTCTTCGGTGAACAAATTTCAAATTCATTTGCAAGTGCATATGTGACCTCAAAACTGAATCCCACTTCAATTCGGTTTTTACTTCATATTACATCTACTCGTATCGATAATACAAAATATTATTTAATGTTTATTGGAAAATGTACAACTTATTAAACATCTAACATTAATTACCGCATATACTCGAAATTATTTACGATGTATATATATATAGTTATAAAACTAAACAATGTATGTACTATTATATATGCTATGTATGCTTACCTAACTATCAAACAAATTAAGAAGTAAAATATATAAAAATAAAAAAGAAATAAAAAATCCAAGTATATGACTTAGACAACTAAAAAATAAAAGCTTATTTTCCAAAACTTTGAACATAAAATAAAATTAACTTATTATTTTGTTTGTCTGTAGATGTATGCATCCGAAGAACACAAATAATAAACTTTTTCTTATTTTATTATTAAAAAGTAGAAAATATGTATATATATAGTATAAAGGGCCATACTAAGTATAAGAGAGTCGAGTCTCGATAATATCGAAATTTTTAAACTATCCATATTACCCTACTTGAGCCATCAAATCGTTGAAATATAAACACTACTATCATCATTTATTTAATCATAATAATAGCTGACACACTTTCCCACACACACACACCCATACTCCACCAAAAACAGAAAATGGGAAATATAATGATATAAAGATAAAAAACCATTTTCCTTTTAATATACATATATCTAGAGAGGCTAAAGAAAATTAACAGGATTTTATAATTATCTAAGGCAACCAAAGTAAGACTATGTAAGGATGTATGTCTGCTTGTATATAACTCGGCATATTATATGCATGATAAATAATATAATTAGATTATCCTCATAAGATAAGTATTAAAATGTATACCAAGTAGAAATTTGTTGGTGTTGTTACCGTTGTTGTAGTTCTGTGTTCGAGAGATAGAGTCAAGAAAAAGATGTGCTGAACAAAAAAGCAAAAAAAAAAAAAAAAAACTGAAAGAAATTATTTTAATTAAGGTTTTATACAGTCTATAAGCTTTATTATTATTCAGTTAAAGTTTTGTGAAGTTTAGTTTTTTTTTTTATTATCTTTTGTTGGGAAATACAAAATCCGATTTCTGGCATATAAAACGCAAAGTTGAATTTTCAAAAAAAAAAAAAAAAAATATTATTTATAGTTTTCAATGGTTATTAATTTTATTATAATGTATTTTTATATAATTGAATAATTAATTAGGGGATGTCTTTTAACTTTTTGAAAAAACATCACATTATTGTGGATGACTGATTTTATGGATGGGTTGTAATAATATATAGTTAAATTAATTTTTAATGGTGCCAAAAAATAAAGTTTGAAAAAGTTGTGGGCGGTTTGACTGCTAACTTTTATTTTTGGGTTACGTAAAAATTAACATAATTAAAATTGATTTTTGTGGAAATCCTATCTATAGTTTTAGCCCATAAAAAGTTGATGAAAGTTTTAAAAAGTTTTATTAATAAATATTGTGGGGGCATTTAGCAAGTAAAAATATGGTTGATTAAGTTTATGATAAAATTATTGCTGACTGACTTAATTAAAGCTTTATTACAGCTTATATAAAAACAAATAATAGGATAATCAGAATAAACTAAGTCTGTTCCAATGTTAAAGAGCTTTTGAGAACAATAATTTTCGAATCACAATAATAATGATATTTTTTTTAATGACCATCGCTACAATTATCCAAATCAAATCACGAATTATATATAAACCAAGACGCAAATTGAACCACTTACGTTTTGGGATCACAAATCTGGTTTAGAACTAGTATGTTATTTTGTTCAGAATCGGCTAGTTTGATAATGATACTGCCTTTGATTTGAGATTTTAAATTTATGTAGATGTTGATTTATGAAGGAGTTCAAACATGCTATAGCCGTAGACCCAGGCCAACAATATTGTATGCCGATTTTGCAAAGCAGCCGTTTCAACACTGATGAAACGACTCAGTAAGAAAATATGAATTTTTCTCCCTAAATGGTATAAGGTGACCAGAATGGACATGAATTTTAGTGCCTGCAGTTACACTAATTACGGTTTCACTACTTTAAATGGACTCTTCTATGAAGGAGTCTTAACTCTGTCCACTCTAACAAAAACTTGGTATGGTATGAAAATATTGTTTTTAGGGTGATATTGAGAATTTTGAATTTTGAAGTTGTGCATCGACTGTCTTAGGCGATCGACCAATAAATTATGATCACTTGACCGTGGATGATAAGTCCGTATTTTTTGTGAACCTAACTTTCAAACTGACTGCATTGGTACCGTTGAAGCTCGAATAGCAATCAAAAGAATGGATTTTGGCCATCGTGTGAAATTATGTATCATCGTTACGCGTATATAGTTATTTGATGGAGGCATACATTCAGGGTCCAACCACTATGCCTCCATCAGTGGTGATATACCATTTCAAATGGTATATCAAAGCGTCCTTGTTCAGTACGTATGTGGCAATTGGCTTTCACTTTCTGAAAAGCGCGAAATGATTTGACATTTAATTCACATGCTACGTCGCTTATAAGTTCGAATTTGAACTTTTAAACTGGTGATTCTGCTGAGTGACATATTGGACTTATACTTGCCTGAGATAAATCGTTTGCATGGCTTCTTGATAACATATTTGCTACTTTGATACTTATGCCATATAAATAACGGGTATCTGATGTAAACGACGAAATTTAGACGAATTGTTGGGCCTGGACTTGGACAAAATAGCACGAGTTCACTGAATGGGCCTCATCTTTAGAGGTCTCCTTAAATTTTGCGGGGCTACACCAAACAAACAATTCAAAGATTTTGAAATAATGGCAAAATCTTTGAGGCATTAGATTAAAGTGCAAAAGTGCTTTTAATGTAATTCTTTGATCGTGGACTTTGATCGAAAAGCCATCAAAATATCATTAATGTAGTTGTAAAAAACAATTCTTTTGTCGTTTTTTCAACGAATCACTGAAAGGTTTATGCTGCGTTTTACAAACCGTATGGCATTCTCATGAACTCAAAAAGTTCAAAAGGAGTTGTGGTACCAGTTTTGTGTGGGCAGTTTTGTGGTAGGCTCGAACTAGGTCTTCCTTAGGAAAATACTACAATCCTACAAGTATACAGAAAAGTGGTAAATATGAGGATAGAGATATAGGTCTGGAACATCTAACCGTTGATGCCACATATAACCAACGTGGTCTGGAAAATAGAATCTATTTTCTTCTTGTTGATTATCAACGTTCAAGCCGATGTTGATCCATGACCCAGTTGTTGTTGTTGTGACGATAAAAAAATAATACTCGCCATTGTGTATGTGGTTAATGAGCAATATTATGAAGTTACACAGGGGAACAAAAAGAGCCGTTAGAGGTAACCATTAAAACCATAAATGAGAGCATAATTTAATTGGTTTACAAACTATGTCTATACTCCAAGTACTTTTAACCAATAGATACAAGGCGGCCAGGATGTAAAGAAAAATTAACGATAATAATTTAACAAAAAAAGCTGTCAGTAGGAAAAGCCAAATCTGAACATTGAAATGTTGTATAGGACCACTCCATCTATGTTCTCAACGCCTATTACAATTTTTCAATATTTGATTCATAAAAGCTTTAAAAACTTTAAGCTATAGTGGGCAATTTTTTTTAAATAAAACAAATATTGGCTTGGTTTATAACACGCCAAATTAAATAAAAAATAATGTAATCACCCCAATACCAATGTTTTACAATTTTGTGCCATGTTAACAATTTGTAATTTCATTTGTTCAAAAATTAAAAGCACAACAAAAAAAATTAACAACTTGTTAATCGCCGCATATAACAATATTCGTCTATTTAGTTTCGTACATTTCGACATTAATTTAATTTTTCGCTCAATTTCAAAAACCTAAAAAATTGTACACGAGCCAGCAAAAAAAAGCTTGTATTTTTATTATTATTACTATTATTTTTATTATTATTATTATTATGTGAATTACGTGTTTTAATTTAATTTTCCAAAATTCGAAATAAAACTCGCGACTATTGCAAACGACAAAAACTTTTTTTTAGTCTGTCTCCTCTCGCTCATGTATCCACTTAATTGATCCATAATATAATAATATGGGAATGTACAGAGTATCATTACTACAGAAAATTTCCGGCATAGAAAAAAACAAAATTTTCCATCTAATTTTCGTTTTTATTGTTATGATTTTGTAAATTAATTTAAATTTAGAATTTTTGTACCAAACTATAATATAATTTAGAGAAGGATACCGAAAGCAACTTAAGCAACAGGAAGACGACGGTTAAACAAAACAAAACAAAAAATCTTTCGAATTTAGTAAAATTACAAAGTTGTATGGTTGTTGTTCGAACACAGTTATATTCGTACAACTAATACGAAGAAAATTATCCTCACCCCCTTCTGTACGAAAAAAAAACTAAACAAAAAAGGACAAAACATAAAAGGATCTATTTCGAGGACAAAATCGATCAACAAAGATATTATTTTCAATCATTGGGAAAATTTAATTCAATGGAAATCGAACTGATGTACGGACGAGTAGAAAAGCACAGAAAAATTGATGGCATTCACACAGACAAAAAGTAAAAGATACAACTTTTTGTTGGTTTTCTTTTGCTACTTTTCTTTTTTTTTTTTTTTTTTGGATAGGTGTGTATGTGTAAACCTAGTCCCAAATGAACATTAGATATTGGAAATGAATTTATGGGGTTTTAGATTATTTGTTTTGGGATTTGTTACTACACATTACACAGCATCGACTTTTGTTTTTCTTTGACTTCGTTTCGTGTTTTGTTTGTATTTGATTAGATTTTAAGTAGAAAGATTACAAATTAGATTGTAAAAATCTAAAATCTGAAAAATGAGAAATAGAGAAATAAGTGTATAGACGAGAAGGGTATTTTTTTGTCAAATTAAAAGCTTTAAATGATATATTTTTCTTTCTTTTTCCACATATTATCGGGTTTTCAGAGATAAGCTGTTTACCTTGAAAATATATTATATCACATAATAGCTTTTTACGTTGTCTTAGTTATCTCGTTCGTAAAATGTATTTGAGCGACGCTAAGATTAATACTTATCAAGATACAAGAGAGCATAGGCATCAATTGATTCTAAGAAGGTTTTTACTACTTACACAAGCAAGAAATTACTATTGGTTTGAAATATAACACTCTTGCAAATTTATTTCAATCGCTACCATTTAAAATTATCGAAACTGTTTTCGAAACTGACAACTCAACAAATATAACCTTGAAATAACAGACTAGTATATTAAGTGCATCTGTTTTATAGAAATAATCAGAATATCGACGGCTAAATATGCATGCAACAACCAGAAATAAGCTACGTTTGATACGCTAACTAAATTTGTGCAGTTAACGAGCAATGGTAGATTTGGCAGCCAGTTTTAGTTTGGGGTTGGTTGGTGCTAGTTTGATCCGTTGGTCAGCATAAAATAGCATTAAATTGCATAAAATAACATAAATAAAATAGCATAAAATAACATTAAATAACATAAAATAGCATTAAATAACATAAAATAGCAATAAATAGCATACAATTTTATGCTATTTTTGCTTTTTATAAATTTTCATGCTTCTTTATGCTTTTTATGCTATGTTGCTATATTTTATTATTTTATGTTATTTTATGCTATTTTAAGTTATTTAATGCGATTTTATGGTATTTTATGCTATTTTGTGCTATTTTATGTTTATTTATGTTATTTTATTAACAATTTAATGCTTTTTGTGCTATTTAATAGTATTTTAATGCTACAAAATAGCATAAAATAGCCTAAAAAAGCATAAAATAACTTAAAATAGCATAAAATAGCATAAAAAATAGCATAAAATATAGCATACAATAGCATAAAAAGCATAAAAAAGCATGAAAACGCATTAACAGCATAAATTAGCATAAAATAGCAAAAAAATAGCCTAATATTGCCTAAAATAGCTTAAAATTGAATACAATGGCATAAAATTGTATGCTATTTAAAGCTATTTTATGCTATTTTATGCTATTTTATGCTATTTAATGCTGTTTAATACTATTTTATGCTATTTAAATCTATGTTATGCTATTTTATGTTTATTTATATTATTTTATGTAATTTAATGCTATTTTATGCTTTTTATGCTATTTAATGCTATGTTATGCTATTTTATGCTATATTAGGCTTATGTTATTTTATGCTATATTATATAGCTTGATTCGTTGGTCGGCATAAAACAGCATAAAATAGCATAAAAAGTATAAAATAGAATAAAATAGCATAAAATTGCAAAAATAGCTTTAAATAGCATAAAATAGCATGCAATAGCATACAGTTTTACGCTATTTTATTCAATTTTATGCTATTTTAGGCTATTTTAGGCTATTTTATGCTATTTTATGCTATTTTATGCTATTTTATGCTAACTTATGCTGTTAATCCGTTTTCATGCTTTTTTATGCTTTTTATGCTATTGTATGCTATATGTTATGCTATTTTAAGTTATTTTAAGAAATTTTTATGCTATTTTGTTCTATTTTATGTTTATTTATGTTAATTTATGCAATTTAATGCTGTTTAATGCTATTTTATGCTATTTGATGCTTTTTATGCTATTTTATGCTATGTTATGCTATTTTATACTATTTTATGTTTATTTATGTAATTTAATGCTATTTTATGCTATTTTGTGCTATTTTATGTTTATTTATGTTGTCTTATGCAATTTAATGCTATTTTATGCTTTTTGATGCATTTTGATGCTTTTTTATGCTATTTTATGCTATATTTTATGTAGTTTTATGCTATTTTATGCTATTTTATGCTATTTTATGCTCTATTTTATGCTATTTAATGCATTTGATGCTATTTGATGCTTTTTTATGCGATTTTATGCTATTTTATGTTTATGTATGTTATTTTTATTCTATGTTATGGTATATTTTATGTTATTTTATGCTATTTAATACTATTTTATGCTATTTTATTCTATATTTTATATTATTTTATGCTATATTATGCTATGTTGTATTATTTTATGCTATTTTAGGCTATTTTATGTTATTTTATGCTATTTTAGGCTATTTTATACTATTTTATGTTATTTAAAATTGGAAAATCTCAGTACGATTTTATTTATGTGATTGATAATTGGATAAATATTGACGACCATCACACCATTGATATTTTATATACTTATAGATGAACATAGTTTTGTATAATGGCAAAATTAAAAAAATAATAATTAGTAGTGATCTGATATCACTAACGGTTCTTACATTGATAAATCAAAGGGGATCCATCAAATATATTGAAACGCTTAAATGTGACAACCACGCTTCCACATATAGAGAACTACATGGTTTTTAGTCATATTATGCCAAATGTTTAAATCTGTCTTTAGATTGTCTGTTTAAGTAAGTATATTTATAAGCCCACGATTATTCTATTAGCTTTTTTACTTTATTAGCTATTAGCTAATAAAGTAAAAAAGCTAATAGAATAGCTTTACTATTAGCTTTTTTACTTTATAAAAGCTTCGTTTTATAAATCTTTCTGAGAACAATTTGGTTTATTTTTAGAAATTAAAATGATTATGAATTTTGAAATTGAAGTTAACCAAATTTTTGAGAAATGGGATCATTAAAATTAAGTTAGGTATAATTTAATTAGTCTAAAATATCTAATTAGCTATTTTTAAAAATATAAATCTAAATTTCTAATACTATTTTACTTGGAAGGGATCAATGAAATAATTACCTGTTTTCTTTAAGCTAAACTAAAATGGTTTGGTAATATTAAAGTCATTAAAAAGATTCATTTTTATATTTATAAATGGCAATATAATATTTAATTTATTTATATAAATAAAACTTACTTGTTGTAAAGATCCCACAAAAGCACTCATTCGTACTTTGGCAAATAATTGTATGCCAACAAAGCCTACATTTTTAAATTAGAATTCTTTTCAGAATTAATCATTTCCAAAATCCGTTTGTGTATATTTTTCAATTTTGAACGCTTTTTAACGGTTGCATTTACTCTCTCAAAAACTCTCATATGGCTAATGGTTGAAATATATTTGAAATCAATAGTTTAACCTGATAAAATAAATAATACATTTTGGTAAGATACCAAAAACATTGAACGCAAATTAATTTTACGCCGACCAAAAATGTCGATACGTTTTGAATTTTCGAACAAAATATAATACTGAATAGAACAATTGATATTTCTGCCATAAATCATAATGTAAAAATTTGTGTCGACACAGTCAAAGCCTACTAGAAAAACGTGATTTTAAAAATTTAGTGATGTTAGTATTTTTATAGTTTTTCAATTCAAAGCAAAACCGTCTAGAAGGTTTTGATTCAAAGTATAGATTTGAAGATAACGCGGATATATATATATATATATATATATATATATATATATATATATATATATATATATAAACATGTAACTTTTAGCAATATTCTAAACTTATTGAATAAAGGAAAGGTATTGAATATTCCTTACTATAAGTGATTTCATCATCGAAAAAGAGAATAATCTCTTAACCTTTAAATACTAGTACTGGAATGATTTAACCATTCGTGTGGAATTTATCCTTAGTGCCATGAATTATTTCATTGTCTAATTTTGTAATTGTTAATATTAACAATTATTAGACAAAATACAATATCAGACAGGTCCTTTGGGAACTATCCAATATGTTAAATTCTAGAAACTTTGGATAGAAAAACTGAATTTGTTTTAGCCTATCGTTTTGAATTCTTGACTGGAAATAAGGTAAAGGTTGTTAAAGGGGGAACTT
The DNA here is from genome assembly GCA_963556175.1 of Tipula confusa. Taxonomy (NCBI): domain Eukaryota; kingdom Metazoa; phylum Arthropoda; class Insecta; order Diptera; family Tipulidae; genus Tipula; species Tipula confusa. The sequence goes on along the minus strand of OY744477.1, from coordinate 18,085,749 downwards.
TTAAAAAAGCATGTGTTCTATGATCCAGAACATATATCACAGAAAACCAACAACAAAAACATGTCATTAGTTTAAAAGGGAAACACTACATTACTGATTTCATAATCCAATTACTCGTACATATTTTTTTTTACAAATTTAGATATTTTACTGATATTCGAAGAATGTAGTGATAACAAAAAGCACAACACAAAAACTGTATCTCTTTTATTAATAAATAAAAGAAGGAAAAGATCATTTCCCGAAATCGAGGTAAAAAAAATCAACTCCCGTAAAATAACATCATAAAACGGCATACATTTCCCAAATGAATTTCCCTAAAAATCATTCAACATTTTTTTTTTACAATACAGAAAAAGGGATGAAATTGAGAGTCCTTGTTCATGCTTATTTGGCTCGTTTCGCTTGAACACCGAAATAAAAGCACTATAGCGAAACATCAATTATTTGATTGTGACTTACGTTGATGTTAAAACATCAAAAGTAATAACTCAAAGCCAAATGATCTACTATAATTAAATTATTTACGTAGAAGTAGAGGAAACTCTTGCGTTAAGTACAGTGTACGCATCATTTGTATAAATCATGTGAGTGTAGAAATGTCATAAAAAATCATAAAGGGAATATTTTGTAGCTCACCAAAAAAATCCTTATTTTCCATTAGTTTGAAATATTGAATCTATTTGTGACTAGATAATATATTTATATATATTTATATAAATATATATATATATATATATATATATATATATATATATATATATATATATATATATATATATATATATATATATTATATATATATATATATATATATATATATATATATATATATATATATATATATATATATATACATAAATATATATATATATATATATATATATATATATATATATATATATATATATATATAAATATATATATATATATATATACATATATATATATACATATATATATGTATATATATATATATATATATACATATATATATATATATATATATATATATATATATATATATATATATATATATATATATATATATATATATATATATCAAAGCCTCTTCTATATAGGTGTTATATCCGTTATATAGGAGGCTCTGCATATATTCGAATGAAATTTTATAAAAAATTTCTTTGCCTTCCATAATTGAATTTTTTGTCATTTTCCAAATCTATTCTTTCGTAGAAGTGAAACATAATTGAATGGATGAACAGAAAATATGCGTCCGTTAAACCGTTTTCGACCGTTTTTAAGTAACAAAAATTGTCCCCGCGTGCATCTATATTTTAAAAATGGTTTATTTATGACATAACTTGCCAGTGTCATTAAAACAATAATATTATAAAAAAAGGCTAAATACCATATTTTTGTTCGTTTTTTGGCTGAGCATATGATCCATAATATCGACTCTATATTAGAACTTATTCAAATACAAAATAACTTATTTCTCTTGTAATTAACCTACTGCATTTTGACCGTAGTGCAATGCCGCGATAAAAAGCACGGCCTTGCTATTTTTCGGTATGCAAGAGGATATTGCAATACAATTTTCGTGAAAAGAAAATTCGGTTGAAAAAATAGGGCGAAATGGAAGTTTTCTTTTGAAATAAATATTTCTGTGCAATGGTTAATGCGTTTTATTATCACAATAGATGTCACTATATAGGGACGGTAATTTATTTCTAAATTAATGTTTTGTTAATTCTTGCATCGTCGTCATTTGGTAAATAATCTTCATCTTGATCTTTATCGTTTTCGACCGCAAAAGGGTAATTATATTATCCTATCTAAGCATCCTTTTCTCAGTTAGTTAGTAACCAAAATGATTAAATTTTCTATTTTCCCTCAATATCTTCTCCGATTAATTATTTTTGTTAAGAAATAAGTTTGAGAAAGTTAATGATTTACCGTTAATCATTTTCGGTTAATGATGTAACGAATTTGCATGGCCATAGTGGCTTGAAAAATGTGTAAATAATAGCCAACAATTTAAAAAAGGTCTGGCTAGGCCCATTAGTTGACATAAGTGTTGAAGGTTTATATTTTGATTATTGAAAAACTGAAAAATCATTTACCGAAATATTTTTTTCTTCTGTGGCAGTTCCAAAAAGAATTCAGCTCGAATCAGTAAATCTGGTAAAACGAGCTGAAAACGAGCCCTTTTGTTTATACGAAGCAAACGGTTTCAGTTACTGTTCCAAGAATTTCCCTATTTTCTTAAAGTTCTAAAAGTTTTTAAATGGATGACATTTTGTATTAATTATGCGCATCCTGTAAGTCTCGTTGGTTTATCTTAAGAATTATTTGGAGATCGACATGTTAACCCGAGGTTGCCTATCTATTATTACCTATTTTTAATCAAAAGCTTCGCTTTAAAAAGGTCATTATTCAAAATAATTATAGTTTAAAATTGTTCTTGTTGTAATCATTAAATAAACGTTTTGTTGTTTTCTTGTATAAACAATTAAAAAAGCAAGCTACATAAAAATTTACTAGTTGACTTTGTCTATTCAACAGCATGATAACGAAAAAAAAATACAAAACAAAAGAAATTTTAGTTAAAAATATTTTGGATATTGTTTCATATTATTAAACACCCTTAAAAAGAGAGAAAATCAGTCTGTTTCGTTTTTGTTTCGTATGTTTTGCTTCGTATGTTAAATTTCTCCAAAATAATCAGTGCTTCTTTCTAAAGGGTAAAGGTATGAAATAAAACCAACGCAACAAAAATTAGGGGAAAAAGTTGAAATATATATATATATATATATATATATATATATATATATATATATATATATATATATATTTATATATATATATATATATATATATATATATATATATATATATATATATATATATATATATATATATATATATACAGCGATACCTTACGAAAACGATCAGCAATTGGGTTGACCCCTTTTGATTTTGATGAATTTTGATGAAAAGGTTCTCCATATAAATAACTCCAGCTACATTCTTTTGTTGTCCTCAACGTCACTCTGCTTCGATACAGGGTGATTCGCCGTTTTCTACTTTTTGTTAAACGTCATATTAACATATAAAATTGTGGCAGATCCGTTTTCCTGTACAAAGTAAACCGTTACAAACAAATAATGCTGTAATTTTATATTAGGCAGTCATTCGAAACTTGTATTCCTATATTTTTCGAACAAACTAATAAAGTTTTTATAGTTTTTTTTTTTTTTTTAAACACTCTAAAACAGTGAACAACACTAATACATCAGATAGGATGGAATTATCTTTTAAATTACATTAAAGGGTGCAAAATCCAGGTAGAATAATTAAAAATTTTAACTAAAATATGTCGATGCTGATGTATTAAAAAAATCATAACTTTAAAATTGTTTCTAACGCCTGTTTTTTATTTGATTAGGCTACTCGTTGAGTCCTAAAAAGCCGAAAAATGACTTTATTCAAAAGAATGGTCTTTTTCATAGACAAAAAATTAATTTGGATTTTATTTAATAAATTTTTATAAAACAAGAACTTAATATATTTCAATTGAACTAACAGTTATTAAAATCGGTTAAGAGGTTTTTGAGAAGGAGCTCTTTACAAATTTGACTTTTAACAAAAAGTAAAAAATGGTGAATCACCCTGTATTGAAACAGAGAGACATAGAGGAAAATAAAACAATGTGGGTGGAGTTATTTGATATGGAGAACATTTTTGGAAAACATTTTCATCAAAACCAAAAGCGACCAGGCCAAAATTTGCGATTTTGTGATCGTTTTCGAATGGAATCGCTATATATATATATATATATATATATATATATATATATATATATATATATATATATATATATATATCTTATATTTTTATTTATAGTTATCGGATAAGTTTTAAAAGATAAGATAGTTCACCAAAGTGAACTAGTTAAGCAGGCCCAGAGTTAATCTTTCGTGACTAGTAACCAACCGATTCATTTAAACTACATTTTATAAAGAATGACTTTGCCAGGTTCTTTTTAATGCATCTTAACTACAAGATATTTAATAATTTAGTTGTAAAAGCTTGACGCAACAAAAACCACAAATAAATATGACGTTGGATAATTTACATATCTAAACCTAATAAGCGAGAAAATAAAGCAAGTTGTAAAAAAAAGTTACAAGAGTTGCATAAATTTTTTAATCAAAACACGAAGTCAAAAGTATAATAAAAAAACTGAAACCTAAATTACCATAACACAAAATTATGATAATATTCTTACTGTTAGTTCGCGTCTCTCTATTGTACGTTACAATAGTTTGGCAAAAACATTTTTCATTTAGTTTTTGCGCGTCATAACAAAAAACTAAAAACTGTAACAAAAAAAAAAATAATTTACGAAGTAAATATATATTTTATACTCTTGGCACAGTAGTTTAAAATTATAACAGATTTTTTTATATTTGTTAGCACAGTTCTTATTTTTTTAAAATTCTATTAATTAAAAATTTTGCTTTTTTTACAATAATATTTCATCTACGATAGCAAAATATATAAAAATTAATTTTAAAGAAAATTTAAACCAAAGCATACAAAAATTTAACTTATTAACTTAATAAAAAATAAAAAAGTTCCAAATTTAGCAAAAACTTAAAATTATATTTCAAGTAAAAATTCAATTTATCACCTTTTTCGAATTGAACAGCGCGGAGCGTGTGCATATAACACAATTACATAGAACACATAACGGGAAAATATGTTGAGAAAATGAAGACTGAATTTTCAATTTAAATTAATTTAATGAAAAATATAAAAAAAATTTTCGCTCTAAAATGAAAATTAACAAACAAGAATTCAACATTTTTTAGTGTACAGAAGTTTTACTATACACTAGACACATAATATATATGTATATATATATATATATATATATATATATATATATATATATATATATATATATAATATATATATATATATATATATATATATATATATATATATATATATATATATATATATATATATATATATATATATATATATATATATATATATATATATATATATATATATATATATATATATATATATATATATATATATATATATATATATATATATATATATATATATATATCTACAAAAGTAAAGTTATTTAAACGATAAAAGAAGTTGCTTTGAGGGATTACATTTTAATTAATTCTTGGAAAAAACTATCACAAACTGTAACGGATAATATGTTCCTTTTTGTACAGGAGTACACAGACAAGTTTCACAGACAAGACAAGTTTCGAATACATTTTTTATATATGTAATTCCACCAGTATTATGCTGATAGTGTTTTATAGAACTTTAATGTATGTACATAATACGCTTACATATTTCGAATACACTCGTAAAATTACAATGAAACATAAACGCTTCGGGTAATTATTTTATTTAATATAGATGTCGCTATACAGAATAGAGCTTTCGTATTCTCCAATTTCAATTAGTGCTCTAATTATAAATAATAGCAAAGTCCATGCAAGTAGTAAAAATTAAAGTGACTGAAGTATCAGTTAAATTCAGTTAAAAAATGGCAGCATATAAAGTACAAAGTAGTGACCAAATTAAGTCATTAATTTTGATATTTGGCAGAATATAAAAACACATAGTACTACTATGGTATGTTAGCCCATCACGTGCTAGATCTCGCTACTGGTATCGTTTTAAAATAATCAAAATAAATTTATATGTATAATCGCCTAAATGTCATATATTTTTTCTAAATGTTGACATATTCTATCGCCCCGACATCTGGAACAATCAATGGGTCAACTGTTTTTTTCTTATGATGGTAGTACTATGTGTATTTATATTATGTATTCGGACATTTACAAAATTCTATGTTAGAGATCAGGAGTTTTTATTAAATTCCTGATCTCGTCGTTGAATGAAACTCTGTAAATTCCGTCATTGTCGCGTTCAGGGCTTTAGATCATGCGCATGATTCTTCCCTCCAATGTCATTTAACTTCTGTCATACTAATCCGTCAGGGTTCAACTCTCACACCCATACATGACAATAGGTCTGATCAACACCTTGTACAACACCAGTTTGTCGGCATTTGAAAGGTATTTTGACTTTAGCATAAGGGGCATAAGGCATACAACGAACGGTTTCTAGTGCCAAGACGCGCTTTTACATCCCCTCCTACACAATTATCAAAAGTGACAAGGGATCCTAGGTATCGGAAACTTACAACTTTCAAAGACAGCATTTAACACTTGTGGAACATTCAGTAGCTCCTTCCAAGTGTTGGGCACTGCATCGATGTTAACACTTTGTTCTTCCGTACGATTGTAAAACGTATTCGCGCTTCTTTAAAGGCTATATTCTGTTGCTCGACAGCAAGACGACATTCCTTATCAAACCAATCATTTTTGGGTTTTCATTTTTGGGCACCGGCAATCGAAGTTTTCAATACCTCCTATAAGGAACGTTTACATCATAAGAACGGGGCTTGGTTTCTATGATGCTACTGCTAAAAAGATTCTGACATTGTGCTTTCTCATCTCTTGCTCGCGAGGGTGAGTCCATGTTTCATCATTTCTATCATTAAAGTCACCAATCATTATTCTGACGTCGTGCTCCGTTACAAATCCTCTCAGATCATCCAAATTGTTGTAAACTGTGTCTTTATCTTTGGGTTGGCTCGTGACTTTTTGGATGACTTTTTGGCCATCGAGATTCTTGGAGAGCAACGAGCTCCAAGCGATATTTTTTCATGGCTGAAATAGTGCCATCAAACGCGCCTGGTTTTCTTAGCGACTGCACGTTCTATGTACCGATCCTAAACTACCCATTATCATAACCAGAAGTCGGTTAAAATATTTGCGGTATATATTGTTTTGTTGATATTTTTAACAATTTAATGTTTTATGGATAGTCATGCCAGCGATCAAAACTTTTGTCTAGTCGCCTTCTGCAACAAGCCGAAGATGCTATGGTTGAATTCTAAGGATAAGATGCTCATTTAGCCGAATTCCAACGGATAGAATTTAATTGAAAGTATTTATAGGGTTACCCAATAAGAAGTTTCATTTTGAATACCTTGCTATTTGGGCAACTGTCAATTTTAAAGCTGTCATATTTTAACATTTGACAAGTAAAAACTACGCCATTACTGAAAATGGTACGATGCACGCTTCAACAACGCATTGAAATTATTAAAATTCACTGCAGTCACAGTTCGCAAAACTAAAGCACTTTTTAGCCGTCGTGAAGCACCTTCTCGGCCGGCAATAGTAAAACTGGTAGAAGGAAGAATCGAAACCGCGTGCGTCGCTCAAGAATAACTGGGAATATTGCTGCTGTAGCCCGTAGTGTTAAAGAAAACCCAGGTTTGTCGATTCCTCGTCGATCTTTGGAATTAGACATTCCACAAACGACCTTACACCGTATTTTGCATAAAGACTTAGGTCTTAAGGCTTTTAAAGTTCAGTTAACACTAGAACCCAAGCCGGTCGATCACCATAAACGTCGTATCTTCGCTGATTGGGTCCTTCAAATGCATCAAAATGATCCGGATTTGTATCGAAAAATCATCTTTAGTGATGGGGCCTATTTTCACCTCGGAGGCTATACGTTAATAAGCAGAATTTTCGCATTTAAGGGAAAATCCAAGAAAGATTGCTGAAAAGCCTCTCCATCCTCAACGTGTCACTGTTTGGTGCGGTGTTTGGACTGGCGGTGTGATTCGACCTTACTTTTTCGATAATGAGGCTGGATCAAACTCTTATTTGCCGTTGTAAAGTTTCGTTTATAAAAAACATTTATCGTAATTTTAATTGTAAACCAAACCGTAGTTAAGCCGGAAAAGGCTTTAGATGTATACTATTGACCTTATATATTTACCTAGAACTGATAACCTTAAGGTATACACAATCAAACTTAAATGCTAATTTAAATAATAAATCTAATTGGAAATTATTTACCATACATCAAATGGTTTGATAGCTTGTGTACGGTCTTATGAATTATTAAACATTTGCTAATCTTCAACTTAAAAGTGCTTTATTACAAAATTACCCTAAATGTTGATTTAAGTATTTTAACTGATTTTTTGCATACTGAAAGGGGTAATCGATTGTTTTTTTTTTCAACGACGAAAAATATTCGAATGGTTCGTTTAATTACCCCTTCCTAATCTCTTGATTTTTACAATTTATTATGCAAATACAATTTACTTTGTGATTTGTGGTGGCCCAGATAATACGTAGTTCTTTAAAAAAGTTTCGTTTAATTTTTTAGATTTGTAGTAAAGTGGGTAACGAACGGGCTAACACGAAAGTTTAGTGTAAATTAATTTGTGTTTTTTTTTTGTGACATAAAGCGTCATAACGTACATAGAATAACGGTTTAAATAAAAAAAAAGTGAAAAAGTGGTCAAACGGTTAAAATTAAGTGAAAATTAATTTGTGAACGAGTAAAATCATGTTTGAACATGATTTTTATGGACATGGCTCGACGGCATTATTACGTTTTGCAAATTTGTTTTTCTTATACGATTTTTTATAGATATTCTTATAAGATTTTTTTTATTCTACTCGTCCATTGTATTTTTGTTATGTTGGTGAGTTTTATTTATTTTATTTATTTATTATAAAAATTTAACGGTGTAAATAATTTTTTTTTTTTTGTTATATTGAAATATGTATTTCAATGTTAACAATATATCATCGTTTTATGTGAAATATTTTTATTAAATTACTTGCTGAATTTCCCGACGTTGTTTGGAAGAATGTAATAATTTAGGCAAAAAATTCCGAATATTTGGCTGGCAATGCATTATGACTCAATGCGAATGGGAACAGTAAAGTTTTGCTTTGCTACCGGGCATATTCTGGAAAAACTATTCGACGCTTTGACTTTGCCAAACAAACAACAAATTGTGTTTCTCGTTGCATTCAAAATTATACCAGTGTTTTGTTAGCGGTTTCCAAATATATATATATATATATATATATATATATATATATATATATATATATATATATATATATATATATATATATATATATATATATATATATATATATATATATATATGCGAAAAGCGTGCGTGAAATGAAAAGTCGCTGGTCTTGTTTGTGTTTTGAGATGATCGGTTTAATATAGAGGCGGCTTATGAGGTTGTTGGTTTAATGGTTAAAGTTTAGGAAGGTGTCCTGGACCTGGTGCTCTTGGAAGGTGACCAGAATAGGTGTCATCTAATTTAATTATGAAGAATCTATCTATCTAACATGATTCAGTTCCAATGCATGGTGATCTTGTCGTGCGCTTCTCAATTCGGCGTCACAGCTAAATTTTATCTCCAGTTCTTCTGCTTCACAATCGGGCTTAAAAATATCGCCAATACGCATGCCCATATTGGGAGTGGGTGACTTTTCAATATGTTGTACTTGGAAGGCAATTGTGCAAATCATTCTTGCCATTCGTCATATTCTACGAGTATGGATGCGCATATTCTGCCAAGTATTATTGGTGGACAACCTTCAACCAGAATGAAGGTCTATAATTGGTCAATACCTTCAAACATTTGACTAGCCGATCAACAGTTCTACATTTCGGAAAGAATCGATATGCTCATAGGAGCGGAATCATATTTGGAACTACTGTCAGTAGGCCAAATCATATTATCAGACAATCTTCCCCATCTTCAAAACACAGTCCTAGGTTGGATTGTATCCGGCAAGTTCAGTGAGAACGACACTTCCAAGTTCTACTGCAACATGGTGGGTGCTAACATCGATTTGAACTCACAATTCGATCGATTTTTTGTTAAACTGTTGAAACACAGGTCCACTCGCAGTACACGCCACAGGAAGCAGAGTGTGAAGTGTACTTTTGTAACACATTTCAACGTACTACTACTACTACGCCACATTATTTCTTGCCACATCACTGCGTTATAGAACCAGATTCTCGCCTTCGAAGGGTCGGCGACGCTTCGGCGCAAACAACATCTGGAAATTCACTAAATGGTATTCTAACGATTGGTCCTGTCATACAAAACGATTTGTTTAGTATCTTAATCTGATTCCGCTACCCAAAATATGCATTTACCAAAATTATAATTAGATCAATAGAAACATCAATAGAAAGAAACCTCTAACAGTTTTATTCATTCCACCATCAAAACGTTGCAAGAATTCTAATGATTTTGTCTGGATAAACACGACACATCAAAAGCCACACAGCTAATATTTTTAATACCAAAATAAAGCGCCTGTGCCTATTTTCGCTCCACGCAATTTGAAATTTTTATGACGACAATATTTCTAAGCAAACCAAATCTAAATAAAAGTTAAGCTTTCAAAAGCTTTTATTGGTACATTATTAGTATGAGGCTATTCTATCTAATCAAACTCAATCAAAATTTGTCAATAAAAGCCGATTTAAGAAATGTAATAGTCTATTGCTCCATGGAAAAAAAATGGAGTTTCCCCATTTTGAAGGCAACAAAAAATTGTCATAGATGTCATAGCCATCATAGATGTAAGCAGTATAATAATATAAAATTAAATCGCTGCATTTTGATTACAAGAAGTGTAAGGCTGCTTTCTTTTTTTTATTATTTAATAATCTATTTCTATTTAGATTCTACCATTAATTTATATAACTTTCGTATCCACTATAAGAAATATAATAACTTTATCGTGAGCCTAACCGACACAAATATTAATTCGTACAATACATTTTTATTAATAGTGGTTCCATCTATTAGAAAAATAATTGATATAATCTAGAATATCAAAATTAATGTGGTAAAATAATGTTTAATTGTTCTTTTGCAACCGAACAAAAATTGACTACTCACAAAAATGTGTCAGTTGGCTTTTGAATATGATTACTTTTGTTTCGAGGAAATTGGTTTAAAATACATACATAAATGTGTAATTTTGTTTTACTTTCATATATAAATAATTTTCGATATCTCTCACTAGGACAAGTAAAACCTACCTACACTTTTTGTAGGCAGGATACGAAAGGGATATAAAATACCGTAGCCATGACGTCACTGGAGCTATTCATGATTCCAGAAATCAATGAAAAATGTTCATTGCTAAACTAAGCAATTCTATCAAACAAAGCTGTTCATGATGATGAAGTCATTGAATACTTAGAACTTTTCATCTGAAATACTGTAGTTCATTTGCCATATAATTTTTCTGTCATCAGTCCAGTCATAGTATAAAGACATATAGTACTACCTGTTTAAGAAAAAAGAACAGTTTACCTATTGATGTTCCAGATGTCGGGTCGATAGAATTGCGTCATAATTTAGAATAAAAATATGACATTTAGGCGATTATACATATAAAAACTTTTGATTATTTTAAAACGATACCAGTAGCGACATCTAACACATCATTAAGTGCACATCTAGCACAAGAAAAAGATAATGGGATTGGATTTTTGATGCGATACACATATTTTGTATGTCATGAACATCATTTAAAAAATTTAAAACCTTGAAGTTGACTTCCTGCAAATTTTTGTTTCTAGGTTAAATTCTTATTTCTAGTGTCTATAGCAAAAGTGTAGCATTTTAGTTAAACTTGAAAATAATACATTTTTTTTTTCATTTCAGGTATGTTACATGAACCCGAATAAAAAAACACTCAATATTTTGGCTATTGGTATGTAAATTAATTTGTTTCTAGATATCTTTCAAAAAGTACAAAACCTAATCACATTAAAACCATACCTATATGTACGTTAAACTCACACACAGCAATTTTATAATGATGATACATAATTTTCGATAATTCTTTAGAGTCCAATTTTATTTCGTTCGTTACGGAGTAGTTTACTTTAGACCGCAATTTAATTTTTTTCCTCATCACCCTAAAACGCATACACACAACAAACGTTTATGTTTTCGTCCCAAAGACTAAAAATCCAATGTATGTCCCAAGAATGAAAATTCCAATAAATATTTGCCATTTTTTTTTGTTGCTGCTGTTCAAACTTAATATATTCAAAGTGCAAAAATTCTTTACGGAAAATTTCATAACACAAACAAAAAATTATGCCAGTTTGCCTTAAATTTTTGTATTTTTTTTTGTTATTTTATGGAATTTCCAAATGGGAATATCCATTTTTATGGTGTTCGCTTACTTACATACATACATGGATACACATATTATATTCAGCTTTGGCGAGGCGACTATCATCATATCACTTTAAACTTTAAAGTTTTATATACATAATTTGGGTTCTATACCCAAATAAATGTATGTATATTTATATATTATGGAGAACCTAAAAATACAAAAAAAAAACGGAATCCCATTTCTAATGTGTCAACATAAAAAAAAAAAGAAAACTCAAATGAAAATGATAAATATGCTGAACACGCAATCAAAGTAACAAAGTTGTGTTTTTTTTTTTTTTTTTTTTGAAAATCTCAGCACAAAATAAAAAGCTCAACATGTTTGTTTTCCTTATAACATATAAAATAAACGGCTACAAAACAAAAAAAAAAAAAATTAAAAGCTTGACCAAAGTATTTAAGTATTTTAGATATTCTTCTATGTTGTAATTTTTTATAATTTTTTTTTTCGAAAGAGATGTTTTAGACGAGATGAAAATCCGGAATGTAATTTAATTTTATTGAATGAAAATTGTTTCAAATTGTTTTGAAAAGGATATTAAGTGAAAAGAAAACGTTTCCTCGCTGCCCTGCTCCATCGTGTACGTACAGTGTAAAATTTTCCTTTTTTTTTTAATTTTTTATTAAGTTTTTCTTTGATTGAATAATTTAGTGTGGTAGATCTATGAACGGGAAAAAATGGTCTGCCATGTTTAGGTACACACGCACTCATATACAGCTACTATGAAAAGCATTTTTTCTTTTCTTGTTAATTTTTTTTGTTTTGGTTTTCTGAGAAATTAGGTTAAAACGAGATATGTCCAAAATTTATTTACTTTTTGTGCTGTACCTTCCGTGATTGATGTAAGGATTTTTTTGTTTACGATTTGTAACGAATGTTACCTGGAAACGTGGAAGACTATTTGAAAAGAATTTATATTGTACGTTTTTATTTAATTTATTAAATATTGATATAGAAAAATTAGGATATAATTTGGCATTGGATAAATTCTTTGGTGCCACATTTTTATCATTTCTAAGATATAATTAGCTTCGTAATTTAAAATCTGCTACCAGATAATATTTTAAATGAGAAATTATGCAGCTGGAATATTTCAAAGTTATTTTTATGAAATTGTTTGAAGGTTACCAGACCATCAAATATTAAGAGTTCGTTAAAGTTAACTTAAGGCTCTCTTTAAATTTTTGGTGACCAATTACTTTTAGGATTAATAAAACGGTAATTTTTAGTGAGTACAACAAGCAAAATATAGGTACCAAATAACAGTGGTTAAAGCTGCGGTGTTTGGGTTCGGGAATACTAGGCCCAAAAAAAAATGAGGAAGGGGTGTAAAGAGATTTTTCATCCCTTGACTGTGAACGGTGATGACGATAGTAGAGAATCCATGGGCTTAACCATCTTCAATCCTTTACGTGCTTACCCGACAAATATTCTAAGCAACCTGTATACCGTTCATAGGCCTTAACTAATCACGTACAGTTGACAGTAAAAACCAGTGATGAAAATTGTACTCCACCTCCAATGCAAATATTGCCATCCTCATCTAGAAAGAACGGTACAGATTTTGGTTTACATCTTAAAACGGACCGTACACCTTTTCGCTGGCATCCATCCACGTAGTTGTAAGTGTTTTCCTTCTTCAATGCCACCAAGTATATGTCGAAGAACGGCTAATCTCCGCAAATGTTGAAGCTCCAACCGTAGTTTGCTAATAGATCTGTCGGGCATTAACACTTAGTAATTCAGCCAATAATAACTTTTATTATATGGTTGAGACCTCGATATTTGTCCATAAATTGGCAATACATTTCACGTTAGTCTGGATGTCTTATTTGGAGTTTTTCGAGACCGATAAAACGAAAACGTAATTTTGCAATGTTTGTTGAGTTATTAATGTTAGCCGGAATTTATGTAAATGACAAGTAGGTGTAGCCCTAAAGTATTTTTTGAGCATTGGTATACCTTCTGCTATTTCATCTACCTTCAATTTGATCATGGATCGCCGTAGTCGATAAGTACCAAATTGTCAGATTAGCTTGGAGCCCTATACATTTTTTTTTTAGATTTACCAGCAAAATTGCATATTTTGTAGAATTGGAAGGTGATTAGGCAATTATTTGATTTGACTTACTAATAATAACTCAAAGTTCATTGAATAAAGCTAATGTTCAGGTCAATCTGCTGTGAAGTATCGAAGTCCAATGTCTGAAATTCGGACGTGCGTTGGCACACATGACATGTTCTGCAGGAAGGGCACTTGTTGGCCATATGTGAACTAACATAATGACTAGCCATATCTGGAAAACATAATTTCGATTGTTCAGCCTCGCTTCTTGGGAACCTCTAGTGCCTTGTCTAAATGAAAGCCAACGAAAATCAAAAAGTCATCAATCGGTTAAAAATTGCACTTGAACACTTACCACTTTGGATTTGCATTAAATGTAATCAACATTTACCGTGAGACTCGTGTTTTGCAAAAATGTCATTGCATCTTCGCATCGCTCTTTCATATTTCGTGACAAACCTTGAAATGACAATGGCAGAAACATGGAAACTCAAACCTGAACTCCAGGGTTTTTGTCGCATTTTCTATGTATGGTTGGCAAGTCCGTAAAATTAAATAAAATTTGATTTGTGATTACTGCTGATGCGTTGACGAATTAAATTTAAATTTTTGGCTTCCACTTGGAGATAAGAATTGAAAATCGATAGTTTCAAAAATCTTCTTGTACTAATTTGTGGATTAAATTCATCCTTGATCGCATTTTACAAGGTAACATACTGTAGTTTGGTGACATTTACCTTTGCTCGATTGATTTGAGTTTCTGAATAACCTGCAGTAAAGATGGTAGTTTGATGCCAGCCAGCTTTACTATAAGGATTTAATAGTAGATACGACATTGGCTCTAAATTTCTGTTCACGAAGCGTACAGTAAGCATTGACGAGGCTGCATCCAAATTCCCGTACATGTATAAGCTTCCCAATAATATAAAATTGAGAGTTTTGCCAAGACTAATCGTTTAACGTTTGCAGATTGCTTGTTTTATGAAAAACTTTACCATGAACCTTGAATCCATACGGTATTCTTCCACAAAAGGCAACCATCGATGCAAATGATAAAGTATTGTCGTGTGATCGCATATTTTCACGAAATTGTCTTAACGACTGGCTTGATGACTGGCTTGCATTTTATCAAGCGTTTCGGTTGTCATCATCTGTGATGCCCTTCAGCATCTCTTTTCTGAATTGTGCTCTCATATTTTGTTGGCTTTGGCGAGA
The DNA here is from genome assembly GCA_963556175.1 of Tipula confusa. Lineage (NCBI taxonomy): Eukaryota > Metazoa > Arthropoda > Insecta > Diptera > Tipulidae > Tipula > Tipula confusa. The sequence continues at coordinate 18,070,329 of OY744477.1, read as the reverse complement.
TCTTCACCTCTCGTTTTTTTTCAACCGAGAAGTTGGTGCAACAATCATAATTGTTGTGGCGTTAATGTTCAACCTGCCGTACAGTGATGATTTAAAAACATATCGCGGTCGAGAATTCAATCGCCCCCGCTGACCACAATGCCGGTGGTGTGTAAAATCGTTCTATGGGCTGAAGACCTACAACGATCACCAATCGCAAAAATATGGTCGGAAAGGTTTTGCAAAAGATTTCAGTAATGGGTCAACTTTGGCTTGTAAAGCTGTTGATCTTTTTTAATATTTAAGTTCTCACAAAAAATTAATTTAAAAAACTTTTTATAAGATGGTTAAATTTGAATGATAGCGACAAACAATAAGCTATCAGTCAACATATTTAAAATCTTATATCATAATTATTATTTAAAATCAATTTGAGTTAACTCATCTAAAGATTACCATCACTTTTAGCATATACGAAAACCATTTAACATAATCTGCAAAAATAAAAAAAAAAAATGTGGTGTCAATTTCACTACCAACAACTATTCAAACCACTTCAAATTCTAAAATAAGAACTTTAAAATTGTTGTTGTTGCAATTTTATGTATACATACTAAATACCTAAACCAATTTTTAATATCAATTTGTATATATATCCACCTTGTCGACCTGAATAAACTGTGTGCTTTTTTTTTTACAAAATTTAATATTCTGAAATAACAAATTTATACATAACAAGGTAAATAAAAAAAATGTTAGCTAATATCAAAGAAAAAAAATCTAAAATTAAGTTATTGATTTTTAGTGTTGGTATAAAAAAAGCACACACTCATACATATACACACACTCCAGAAGGAAACATTTTATGCTTCGTTCATTTTACTTTCTGTTTTGTTGGTACTATATCCATATCGCAATATATACTTCCTTCTTTCATATATATAAACGTATAGCAATTTCGTATTCTTATTTGCTTTTCGGATTCTTTCGAACATGTGTACGTACTCGACAGTGAACAGAGTGTCGAAATTTTACCGGCTAAGTGGTTGGTCTGGAAGAGACTACCAAATCTTAAACTTAAATAAGCTGGAGTGATACTTTAAGACTTTTTTTTAAGACAAAATGTATCCGTTCCGTCCATTCCGTTTAATTAGAACTGTCAATCCTAGTTCCTTTCACGAAATCTATGGCGTTCACGTAACTAAATACACTTAATCTATGGTATTTTCATTCTGCATCGATTCAGGGGTAGTGCTTAAAATGTTAAATTATTATTCATTAAATCCTTTCACTTGGTTAACAAAAGAAATATTATTTAAGCATTATTTATTGAAATTGTCCTAGCAACGAAACAATTCAAGTTTTTCTTTTATTGTTTTATTATCAAAGTGTGCTACGCAATGATTTTGTATTTCATTACAGAAAGTTATTTATTTATCAAATAAATGTCAAAAATTACTATTCACAAATATTTATCAGGGGTTTTGGACACAGTCTAAGAGTATATTTTTAAGCTTGCTAGAAATGTAGGTATAATATATGCGTCTTCAGGATAAAAAGAGATAAAAAAGGAAAACAAGTAAATGGAGTCCACTCATAAATGTTAATAGCTCTTAACTCTTGATTAGCTGATTTTATCAACTGGCAAAGAAATAATTTGGAAGCATATTTTAAAACCTTTGCTATATAATTTTGCCTATATGTGACATTGCTATGCATCTAATGCAAAACATGTAATTAAAGTTTCTTTAATTCAAATAAAGTTTTTTAACTTTGACATAACAAAACAGCAACTTCAAGTCAAGTAATCAATAGTATGATGGAGGCGAAATCTGACTTAAAATACTGGTTTACACTGATTTTTATATCTTTGGCAACATGTATTTTGAGAACGTATTTTGTAGAATTAAACTTGAGACTAAAACTTTTGTATCACAACTTTTAGGCAGTAATAGGCAGAAAAACAGTTAAACTCAGACCTTTGACAATCAAGTTTAAACGTTTTCAAACTTCCTCAAAAGCACCCAATCAAAAATGCTAATGAAATTTGAAAGGCAATGCATATCTGAAAATTTGATCAAAGATCAGTGCTACCCTCATCACTTTTGAACTTATGGTAATAATGTCGACCAAAACTTGCAAACGATCAATGAGTTAATAGATTGGCATCATGACTTAACGAAAGTTACATGGTGGTCGGTTGGGTGTTACTTCTGACTTCAGTGCAACTTCATTGTTTTTGTGCTGTTACAACGAAATGCAGTTATTTTAATTAATACGACTCTTTAAAGGAAGTTTAATTGCGGTGGGTGTGGCTTTATTCACACCGGTTTTATTCTTATGCTGCTGGTCGGACCCAGGTAATGCATGTTAATTACCATTTTTTGCGTTTGTTATTTCGCGTTTGTCTGCACTGGTTCACGGAAACAACCTAATATTTTTGGTAAGGAATACGATCTAGATTCTCGCTGGTAAATTGACAACTTACTGTTGAGTGATCAAGTAAATGTAATACATTTAAAAAAACAGTTTACTGAGATTAAAACTGTGGAGTTTAGGATTCCTTGTAGATATCGGAATAAACGATGCAATTAATACTTTTGATGAAGATTCAAAAGAGGAATCTGAAAAATTGCAAATGCCCTCTAGATTACGAAAAAACAAAATAAAACCTTCCTACTATGGTAGAAATAGACAACCAAGCTGTGTTCTTCTGAGACTGGACCTGTAACCGCAGCATTTAAATTTAATGATACTATCAATTTTCTGGATTTCTTATCTAGATCTGATTTTCCACCTTATGGCATCTTAAAAATCTGATAATTTCTGACACTGAAACTTCCATATGCACAAAACTCCCACCACATAATAATCCCTGCGGTGGTCAATAAAACACAATATAACGCATGCACGATACAGGCAATAGTGTTTACTTAATCAAAACCTAACATATAATCCTCCACAGTACCATGTGGCTAATTTCTTTTAAAGGCACACCAAATGGATCCTAAAGCTATAGGTGCATTTAAATAGGATTGGGAAGCTCTCTTCACTTAACTTCGTTATAAATGGGAAACTAGTTACCGGATTCATGGGTAATTCTCATTATACTCAGAATATGCGTACAGGGTTATAGGGCCGTTTTGCACTATCGCGATTTGAAACAATCAACGAACTGTTACGTCATTGTTTAGCAGAAGTAATTGAATCATACTAGAGGTAGTTTGGATTACCAACGCGTCTAGTTACTATCTATTAGGCTCAACTCCAAGTACATTTGTTACTTATTAAGAGTCTTATAACATATCGCTTCCTATATCTCAAACTGTCGGTTTAAATCAAACATATTATATTACCAAAGTCAACTATTACTTATTAATATATTATTATATTATTATATTATTATATTATTATATTATTATATTATTATATTATTATATTATTATATTATTATATTATTATATTATTATATTATTATATTATTATATTATTATATTATTGTATTATTATATTATTATATTATTATATTATTATATTATTATATTATTATATTATTATATTATTATATTATTATATTATTATATTATTATATTATTATATTATTATATTATTATATTATTATATTATTATATTATTATATTATTATATTATTATATTATTATATTATTATATTATTATATTATTATATTATTATATTATTATATTATTATATTATTATATTATTATATTATTATATTATTATATTATTATATTATTATATTATTATATTATTATATTATTATATTATTATATTATTATATTATTATATTATTATATTATTATATTATTATATTATTATATTATTATATTATTATATTATTATATTATTATATTATTATATTATTATATTATTATATTATTATATTATTATATTATTATATTATTATATTATTATATTATTATATTATTATATTATTATATTATTATATTATTATATTATTATATTATTATATTATTATATTATTATATTATTATATTATTATATTATTATATTATTATATTATTATATTATTATATTATTATATTATTATATTATTATATTATTATATTATTATATTATTATATTATTATATTATTATATTATTATATTATTATATTATTATATTATTATATTATTATATTATTATATTATTATATTATTATATTATTATATTATTATATTATTATATTATTATATTATTATATTATTATATTATTATATTATTATATTATTATATTATTATATTATTATATTATTATATTATTATATTATTATATTATTATATTATTATATTATTATATTATTATATTATTATATTATTATATTATTATATTATTATATTATTATATTATTATATTATTATATTATTATATTATTATATTATTATATTATTATATTATTATATTATTATATTATTATATTATTATATTATTATATTATTATATTATTATATTATTATATTATTATATTATTATATTATTATATTATTATATTATTATATTATTATATTATTATATTATTATATTATTATATTATTATATTATTATATTATTATATTATTATATTATTATATTATTATATTATTATATTATTATATTATTATATTATTATATTATTATATTATTATATTATTATATTATTATATTATTATATTATTATATTATTATATTATTATATTATTATATTATTATATTATTATATTATTATATTATTATATTATTATATTATTATATTATTATATTATTATATTATTATATTATTATATTATTATATTATTATATTATTATATTATTATATTATTATATTATTATATTATTATATTATTATATTATTATATTATTATATTATTATATTATTATATTATTATATTATTATATTATTATATTATTATATTATTATATTATTATATTATTATATTATTATATTATTATATTATTATATTATTATATTATTATATTATTATATTATTATATTATTATATTATTATATTATTATATTATTATATTATTATATTATTATATTATTATATTATTATATTATTATATTATTATATTATTATATTATTATATTATTATATTATTATATTATTATATTATTATATTATTATATTATTATATTATTATATTATTATATTATTATATTATTATATTATTATATTATTATATTATTATATTATTATATTATTATATTATTATATTATTATATTATTATATTATTATATTATTATATTATTATATTATTATATTATTATATTATTATATTATTATATTATTATATTATTATATTATTATATTATTATATTATTATATTATTATATTATTATATTATTATATTATTATATTATTATATTATTATATTATTATATTATAATAATACTCAAAAGCGCAACATAATAGACTGTTGCATGGATTGATCCTCATGAGCTAGACATTTGATCTTATGACCTTGTCGTATTAATCAAGGTCAATGTATAAAATAAACATTAATGCTTTATTCTTTATTATTTAAAAAATATCGAATCCTTTAAAAATATTCTACCGTTTCGGTACTTTTTGTACACTTTGTATACCCTAATAACACATATATACAAGAGTACGATCCAGAGAATGCTTATAAAAAAAGTGTAAATAAAAATTAAATTATTACGCAAAAAAATACGAATATCCATATCGGCACACTCCAATCATGTGTTGTAATTTCCTTTATATATTTTATATATATTTGAAGTGTTAGGATATCGATATATTCATACAAAATATTATCATACGAAGATACTTTTGGGCTCACAGAGGCTATTTATACTCATAAAAAAACTAAACTATTATTTCAGTTTTCTTTATCACATCTCGTACAACTCCCCAATAACGAGTGAAAATGGGAAATGATAATACATCGTTGTCCTTTAAAAGTGCGATGATACACATCGAGGGAAGGATAATATATATATATATATATATATATATATATATATATATATATATATATATATATATATATATATTATATACACACATAGCGGGCAAGTAACGAAGAAAAGGCCATTTCATCTCTAACCTTTTTAAACATATACGACTGTATATACATGTAAAACATTTACTTAGGATCATTGTGAATTTTGATTTGCTCAACTATGAATAAAATGGCTATCATGCTATAATATAAATAAATACGAAACAGAAAAAAAGGTAATACTTATCCAATACAGCCTTCATTTAACTTACTGTATCCCTTTTGTATAGTTTTTGTTTTGTCTCGGTTCCATAAAGTATTGCTCAAGTATCAAAAATGCTTTTTGCTTAGTTGTTGTGTACTTAGTGTTGTTTGATTCGTTTACTTCATAATTTGTTTTTGCTTGTTCATATCGGGGAGGTAAAATATGTATTATACATTGTGTGTGAGCGCGCTTAGGTCAAGGGGAGCACACATAAAATTATTGTTTATAGGGATAATATACGAAAAATTAATATAAAAATCGATATTATACCGAAGTTTGTTTGGTTAATTCATACATATTATACACAAAACCGAACAAAAAGTTTATTCTCCATATATTTATTCTGTACTTAATTTTTTATTATTCATTTGGTTTATAATCGTTAACAATATTTAGACATTTGTATTAAAACCTAAAAAAGAGATACATAAAACTATGTTTAATAGGTATTTTTATTATATATATATATATATATATATATATATATATATATATATATATATATATATATATATATATATATATATATATATATATATGTATGTATATATATATATATATATATATATATATATATATATATATATATATATATATATATATATATATAATATAATTATATTATATATATTATGTAATAAATATGATAAATTCATGAAATCGGAAATTTTTAGAACTAATTTAATTTTTTTTATTGTTGTTGCATAATATAGAGTTGGTCAAAAATTTTAAATTTGTTGAAAATGGTTCTGCATTTATGCAAATATAAAGAAAAGAAGTGATCCGAAAAATATAAAGTAGGGCTCATTTTAAAGGTAAAATAATAATTTACAAAACTAAGAAGGATTAAGGATTATTTCATAATTAGGATTAAGAAAATTTTATAAGAATAGTACCATCTTTTTGTTTTACATTTTCAAAATGGCCACCAAACTAGTTTTTTTCAATTTTCTGGAATTTGTTTTTCTTATTTTTATCTTTTTCGCCATTTAATTCTATAAAACTTATCAAAAAACAAAATTGGTATTATTTTTTGTTTTTTTTTTTGCAAAACGCGTTTTAATATCATGGCCTACTCTATTTTTGTATAAAAAATTATTGGTATAGATTTAAAAGTTGTTAATTTATATCTAGAATAATCTTTTGAAAATTAGGATTCATCCCACTAATTTAATTAATAATTTATTATATAATAAATGAGTCATGTCAAAACCATATTTTTCAGGTATCTATTTATAGTTAATGAGTGAATATTAAAAATTGTTACAAGTATTTTGTTAGCTCAAAGTGTTCTAAAAATTTACGAAAAGTGAATAGTAATCTTATAGATGTTTGGCCGCCTTCAATTAAAACCGATTAATATTTATATATTTATTTAAGTTACTATCTGAGTTTTAATTGTATATGTCGAAAAATTGAAACAGAGACTTCATCAATCTGTTTACCATCATGTTCCGTGAAGCTGAAATCGTTATCAACAATATGTTCTGAAACAAGTTTTATTATGAGTGATATAGTGAAGAACGCCAAATACAAAATGCAAGCGTTCTTAAAAAATCAATGATATATTACCAAAAATTTAAATGTCTCCCATATATGCTAGTAAACAATCAATATCATCATCTTTGATTCCTGGAATCGAGCCTCTTGTTAATCGATCAATGAAGAACGAAAAGAAGGCAGAGGATTCAGGGATCGATTGTGAATGGCATATTTATGGAAAGAGTTCATGCGAAAAAATGAACTCTCAAGAGAATGGCATCCAGCGCCAGTCTCACTTAAAGGTTACTTAAATATTCTAATAGTGGAGATTATGCTAAATTTAAAATGTAATTATTATTTATCGTTATTTTTAATAATATATTTTTTACCAATAATTTTAGTCTTAAATTTAATTTTAACTAAAATTGTAACTAAAACTTAAATAATAGTTCTTGTTATTAGGTTATGAAAGCATTTGTGGGCTATGTATTCCAAAAATGATTTTTTCTTCATCCATCCGGAATCGCTTCTTTATATTCTTTAATTGGCTGACATGATTTTAGCTAGGCCTACAAGAATTAATTTTTATACGATTCCAGTGGTCTGCTACCAAATATAACTTATCATGTTATATTTGGCATGTTAGAAATGAACATACCTTTGTAATATTTCTCCTTAATATCGACAATTGACCACTTAGCCCCTTCTGCCCTTCTGATAGATCCTGGAAAAACTTAAACACTTTTAAATAGACCACTTCGTTAGAACCAAATTGTCTTGCACTATAGTATCAGTTTACTAATTCTTAAGTTGTCTCCGATTGTTTTCTATGTTTGCTTTTGTTGCCAATTAGATGGGTATTTGATGAACCATCTTTAAAGAAATATTGCGTTATTTTTAATACTAATTACAATTTTCACGAAGAAAAATGGGTCAGAGGATAAAAGATACAAGGCTATTTGATGTCAAAAACCCTCTAATTGGAGATATAACTGTTGATGGTTCTTTAAATGTTAGTTTTGCATTACTCACAGTTTTTTTAAAGACTGTAGATTTTACACTAGATTGCTCAATTCACCAATGTGAGGTGCATATAGAACGATATATTTCTAGGTATTTTCATTGGTTACAATTGTCCAGCTGATTGTATCAGATTTTACATATTTTTTTTATTTAATTATTTTGGCTCTAGATCCAATCATTGGGAGCCATTTGGCCTTCATAATTCAAAACTGATAAACTATGTATGAATAAGTACTAAGTAGTTTGGTTTCTGCCATGGCACTCGTTTATGTGCATTTTTTACAGTTTTAATGAATAAGTTGATGGTTGCGGGAAGTATTATTTTGAAGCATCTTTTCGAAACGCGAAAGTTCTCGTTAGGCATTTCAATACGATGTTTGATTCAGTCCAGTCATTTTCCACTCGATTTAAGATTTCGGAAGTATAATTTCTGTTCTTGTTACAATCTTCTGCGTGTTTCATGGCCACAGTAGACATTAAAGAAACCCTAAAACGCCACTTAATATAATATCCAATACCAGCCAATGTCATTACAAAGGTTACGTGTAAGATATCATGATCGGGATCGACACCGTATATATGTTCATGAAACAAAGAAATGTCGTCTCAATATTTTGAGTCAATACATGATTTTCATATCGGAAAATTTAAGTTAAATGATACTGCAAGTAGATCCGGAGAGAACTTACCGGAAACCACAAAAGAAAGTGAGGTCAATTCGGATGGTTTCTAACGCGAAAAAATTATAGTTTCTGCTGCAGTTTTTTATTTTAAGGTCACTTAATCCAATGAAAAGACGTTTATAAATATGACCTGCTGAAGGTCATCTTTTGTGAAACTCTATCTAATATAAATATATTACACACTTGGATGAACTCCACAATAGTGTGGATGAAACATTTCACCACTTTTACACCGTAAACACGGCAATAACCTGTTTTCATGTAACTTGTCCCCTGCTGATTGCGTTCCGTGTGAACTCACAACATTCCATCTGTATCAGAGCAAATCAGACAACAAATTAGTTAACAATTTTGGGAATGAGCAACTGCAGTTTCAATTCCAAGTAAGCTTTTTGATTGGTTCTAGAAAACGAGTAGAATCTATTTCTACTCAAAATAATGATCGTAACCTTCGGTCTGCATCTTCAAAATAGTAGCTCAGAGATCGACGTTTTTTCCTTGTTGTATACATAACGTTGGACCATTTTGGATATCATTTTGGCACTAAATTGAAAGCATCAAGAAAAATAAAATGTATGATACACAGTAACCGTATTCTAAAAGTTTTATGATAGAATTATATGATACCTTCGAATTTTGTTTCGTCCAAAGTTACAATTTAACTGGATACAACTATTTGGATAAAATACTTGCTACCACGTTGAAATAAAAAATGGAACAAGCTTAACCTCCGGTTTCTATATTAAAGTTTTGTATCAAAATAAGCTTGCTCAAAATCACTCAAAAAGCACAACACTATATGATATTAAAGTTGGCAAGCCAACAACAAAATGACATAGTATGGATATCTAAAGTTTAAAAAAGTTTTTTAGTGTTTTTCCACTATACAAATTTTATATCTTTACCCTCCTCAATTTGGCAACGATTCAAAAACAAAAACGAATTTTCCAAAAAAAAAAAAAGACGAACTTAAATAATAATTTGACAATAAAGTTGTTTTCCCATTTCCTCCATTATAAACATAACATTACAATGCAGTTATTCTATTTATTATAAGTTTTTCCGTTCGTTCAAAATTTTGTTTACTTTCGTCTATTGTCTTTGAACATATATAGATACAAAATTTTCCAAATTTTCGTCGGAGCAAAAAAATCTTGTTTATACGAGCATTACCATTACACAAATTACCTCAACTTATTTGTGTCTCCGTTTCTTGTACGATGTCTAACTATGTATATACGCTGATTTTCTCAATATTCCAACAAAAAATCGGGTGCAAAGTAGTTTTTTCGTTTGTTTTAAAGCGTTTTTTTGTGTTGTTGGAAAATTGCAAATTTATTTTTCTTGTCTATAGTTCATATTATTTTATGGTTATTATTATTGGTTTTGTGATAGTAATTTTTTAGTTAAGTCGAAAAAATGAAAACGAAATGAATGAACTTCAATGCCGGGAGTGTATAATCGAAGGTGTTTTTTACATGATAAAAGAAAATAGAAAATTGATCGATTTTGGTGGGGGTAATAGAAATTATGATAATAACCGTTTTATTTGATCCTTGTTCAGGATAATCAATTTTATGTTGTTTTAAGAATGAAATAAAGAAATAAAGTGCTTAGGAATTTTGGTTTGAGAATTTTTATTATATATACCTTTAAGATTTACTGAAGATTATGTTAAAAAAATGATGATTAATTTATCCGTGTGGTTATAATAGGTGATGAGGTAAAGATAATCCGCTTGTTAATTTTTTTTAAATGTCAACCGATTAGCTGAACACCACATGCACAAATTAAATTTTATTCACAGTGTAATAATTTATGCTACCGTATACGTATAGTGTATACAACAACAAAAATACTGACTACATGTAATTACAATTATTAATCACCAACTACTAATTCTATTAAAAATGAAATGGGTGTAACTAGTTGGGTTTATGTTTTATGAATTAATTATTTTTCTATTTTCCGATTTCCACGTTACAGTTTTTTTATATTATTTTATAAGCTACCAGCTTTCAGTTTATTGTTTTTATTTTTAACCAGCATATAAAAGCCATAAAAAAAGCTCTATACACAACACAAAAATTATAATTAAAAAACCATTAGAAATTATTCTCTGTGGGTATATATATACCTCATACATAGAATACGTTACGATTTATGGTTTTAGTTCCAAACGTTAGAAAAAATTAGTTTGAAAATTATTAAAATGGATATTAAAAAAAAAAATATGACTGCACGCAGAATGGATAATATAAAAAGCTTTAAATGGCGGCGGATACAAAAGTGTGTTGATTTCGATATGATTAATTGATTTTAATGGATTTTTAATTAGGTTACAATACATCTACTGTGCGCCACTTTGATTACATTTTTTTTATTTGGTTTTGGTTTAAAGGCACAGTTGTTACTGTTTCTCATACCTGTAAAGAGCAAGTTACTACTATTTAAAATTTCGAATAGTTTATTGACCAGACGATGAAAGCCATCAAGTTCGAAGATAAATATTACACTACTTCGAAATTAATTCGAAAAACAAACCTGGCTATCGGACACAGGTCTATGGATAAAAATGAGTCTCAACGAGATGAGCCTCGAACATCAAAAAAATATATATTTAAAGATATTAGGAGTGAAAGAATTTAGGAGTGAAACTCATAAAAATAAATATCCATTTTCCAGTAGATACAAAGAATAGCAATAATTTTATGATCTGTTTGCTTTCACCATCCATGAAAACTTGAATCTCTATCCAGCCTAGAAATTCCAATATTTGAAAGTATTTTTGAAGGTTTCCAATCTTGCTACTTTGGACCATTTTCAATCCAACTTCGTAACCAATTTGAAGTATAATAGATCCTGTAGCGTAGTCAAAGCTGTCACGTTTTAATTGAGTCTCTTATAAACCGAACTGATGCTTTGGGGCCAGCAAAAGGTTATCATCGCAGAGTGGTTACCTAAGTGAAAGTTGTATCAATAACTCTTAAAAACGTAAAGCGTAAACCTTACGGAAGCGATAGTGTAAAATTTTGGGCTACAACGTAAAAATAGAAAAATCATCATCAAAACTTACTTTTTAATCAAAACTTGCTCATGTGTCAAAAATGTCTGCGTATATTGTTCCATTTATCACTATAAGCTTAAACCAAGCCAAAAGGTTGATATGTCGAATTACCATTCCAATCCAACAATACCATTATCAGATATCAATCTACATTCCTCATCAAAATTCGAAAACTTAATGGTCCGGATGTTTTTTTCGAAATCCTGAATCCAGAGCAGTTAAAGGATCAAGACAAGTTCGGTTGGGTTTTGACTATAATAATGTGAGCCTGTTCAAGCATTCTAGCCAATGTAATACGATTGTTGTCAAGTGGAGATGAATTTGAGAAAAATCTTGGAATGTAAAGAGGTGTTTAATAATGTGCGTCTGCGACTGCTGCCGAAAGACCAGCAATACAACAATATACAGTGATCTTATGGAGAAATATTTAACACATGCATCCAACGAAGTATGAATATCTACCCCATCAAGGAGTTTGAAAATAAACTTTCACCGCACCACTAAATTGGTTGTATTCGACGCATCTGCCAAAACCCGTTCAAAATATTCATTAAACGATATTCATAAGATAATTTGTACAGCCGATACAGAGAAGATGTCTTACTAGATCTGAAAACATCCAAATCGATACCAAAGTATTTTGTGGCGTACAGCTCTTGTCACAAAACAGAAAGTCTTCGGTACCATATTTGGGAACCGGGGTTATCAAAACCAGATAGCGAAACAGAACTCCAATCTTCATCTAGCAGCATCACAAACAATATTAAATGAAATGTACATCGATGATTTGTTCACAGGAGCCAATGACGTATCTGAAGCAGTTAAATTGCTTCAGCAGATTTCCAAATCAATCCTTTCCTAAAATATTATCCGGAGAATCAAATAAAGTTAAAGTACTGAAACTACAATGACAACGAACTACCGATATTTTTTCCTGTCATGCCATCATCGAAGCTGCAACACCAAACACCAAACGAGCGATTCTGTCCGAAGATATTTTTGACCCATATTTTTCCGCATTTTTGATGGGCTGCTAGGAGTTTAAGTCGTTAAAATACAAATATTTTTAAATATTGTGGTTGTTAGATGTAGGATGGGATGGCGATTTACCATAGAAAACCCGAAACCAATGACTAAAAATACGAAGTGATATAGCAGACATATCTACAATCAAGATACCTAGATGGTTATTTATTAATGATGCAGAATGCAAATTGCATCGGTTTTGCGATAAATAGTGAAGTTGAATTTGCAGGATCAGTTTCTCTTCGAACATTTTGTCAATATCTATTTATCGCCACCTTTATAGCAGCCAAGCCAAAGGTTCCAATCAGAGTTTCAATCAGAACCGAATGTATAATCGCCTAAATGTCATATATTTATGCTAAATTTTGACGATACCCTAACGACCTGACATCTGGAACACCAATGGGTAAACCGTTTTTTTTCTTATGATAGTAGTATTTTGTGTATTTATATTACGATTAGAGTTAATAAATTTATGGTACTAAACAAATTTGTCGGATATCTTTAAGCTTTGGTGCCCAGGATCCAATTTGTTTTATTCTAAATAATTGGAAATAATTTCTTGTCATTTCTTAAAACTGTAGGGATATTTAAGAGTCAGATGCTTAATTGTAAGGGCCAAAAGCTTCGAGAAGAGATGAGTAGGCGACGTTTGCCATTAGCAAATGAAATTTCAAGAAATTTTGCAACGGAAGTTGTTAGAACTACTATTGATAAGGTAGAAAAAATTGATCATAGCGACCAACATTTTGCCAGCTTTAATATCACAACCACTAAGTCAAAACAGAACGTTGTTTTGCCTGTCGAAAAAGAATATTAATCTGCATCAAAACCGGAGCAGTTTGTTAAAAGAACCACTTTAAAAAACCTCATGATATTAACATTCAGCTTCGCGTGTTAAAACGGTCCTTATAAAAGGTTAAGGATTGTTAAATGTTTCTCGAAAAAATATTTTATGAAAAAGGTCAAATGTGACTAAAACACTATTTAAACCCTATCAACCATAAAATACTTCTATATAAGTAACCCTCAATAATTCGTTTATATTTATTTAGGGTCTTGGGCTAATTTACCAAACTTAAAGTAGCATTTTTTATTTTTATTTTCGTATCAATCAATCAATTTTTCAATTTTTATTACTTATAATTGGATTATTCTTATATTACAAATAAAAAATGCCATCCCCAAAATAAATAAATAAAATTGCCCATTCGAAACCAATACCATTGATTAAAGCACAACGAGCTTTTCGAATTGTAAATAAAATGGCGTGATCAAAAAAATAAAATAAAAATTACCAGCAAACCGTAACATTTGTAATTATAAGAAAATTGCCATTTTAATTCAAATTTAATTTCGTTATTTTATTATTTTGTACTCGGTATTTAAATAATGAAAGCTATATTTCAATTTTGTCGCATTAGGTCCCGCACCCATCCCGAATAATTAGCCCAGCAATGGTGTATAATAAACTACTGTATATATAATTGATTGATTTTTTTTATGTGCTTTATCCACTCATGAATATAGGATCAATTTTTGTACAATGGAAATAGAATTAAGTAATCAATTGATTGATGATAAATGGATTGAAATTTAATTAGAAAATTAGGAAGGCTAAAACTAAGCAAAATAAACCCAACTGTATTTATATATATATATATATATATATATATATATATATATATATATATATATATATATATATATATATATATATACATATATATAAATATATATATAAATACACTGCGCCAAAAAGAAAAGAACAACTCCAAAATCATTCAAAAAAATACTTCATTTTTAACCACTTGTATCTTTAAGAAATATTGCATTCTAACAAAACATTTTTTAGCAAAAACGTGATTTCAGATTTTAGATTTCAGATTTCAGATTTCAGATTTCAGATTTCAGATTTCAGATTTCAGATTTCAGATTTCAGATTTCAGATTTCAGATTTCAGATTTCAGATTTCAGATTTCAGATTTCAGATTTCAGATTTCAGATTTCAGATTTCAGATTTCAGATTTCAGATTTCAGATTTCAGATTTCAGATTTCAGATTTCAGATTTCAGATTTCAGATTTCAGATTTCAGATTTCAGATTTCAGATTTCAGATTTCCGATTTCAGATTTCAGATTTCAGATTTCAGATTTCAGATTTCAGATTTCAGATTTCAGATTTCAGATTTCAGATTTCAGATTTCAGATTTCAGATTTCAGATTTCAGATTTCAGATTTCAGATTTCAGATTTCAGATTTCAGATTTCAGATTTCAGATTTCAGATTTCAGATTTCAGATTTCAGATTTCAGATTTCAGATTTCAGATTTCAGATTTCAGATTTCAGATTTCAGATTTCAGATTTCAGATTTCAGATTTCAGATTTCAGATTTCAGATTTCAGATTTCAGATTTCAGATTTCAGATTTCAGATTTCAGATTTCAGATTTCAGATTTCAGATTTCAGATTTCAGATTTCAGATTTCAGATTTCAGATTTCAGATTTCAGATTTCAGATTTCAGATTTCAGATTTCAGATTTCAGATTTCAGATTTCAGATTTCAGATTTCAGATTTCAGATTTCAGATTTCAGATTTCAGATTTCAGATTTCAGATTTCAGATTTCAGATTTCAGATTTCAGATTTCAGATTTCAGATTTCAGATTTCAGATTTCAGATTTCAGATTTCAGATTTCAGATTTCAGATTTCAGATTTCAGATTTCAGATTTCAGATTTCAGATTTCAGATTTCAGATTTCAGATTTCAGATTTCAGATTTCAGATTTCAGATTTCAGATTTCAGATTTCAGATTTCAGATTTCAGATTTCAGATTTCAGATTTCAGATTTCAGATTTCAGATTTCAGATTTCAGATTTCTGATTTCTGATTTCAGATTTCAGATTTCTGATTTCAGATTTCAGATTTCTGATTTCAGATTTCAGATTTCAGATTTCAGATTTCAGATTTCAGATTTCAGATTTCAGATTTCAGATTTCAGATTTCAGATTTCAGATTTCAGATTTCAGATTTCAGATTTCAGATTTCAGATTTCAGATTTCAGATTTCAGATTTCAGATTTCAGATTTCAGATTTCAGATTTCAGATTTCAGATTTCAGATTTCAGATTTCAGATTTCAGATTTCAGATTTCAGATTTCAGATTTCAGATTTCAGATTTCAGATTTTAGATTTCAGATTTCAGATTTCAGATTTCAGATTTCAGATTTCAGATTTTAGATTTCAGATTTCAGATTTCAGATTTCAGATTTCAGATTTCAGATTTCAGATTTCAGATTTCAGATTTCAGATTTCAGATTTCAGATTTCAGATTTCAGATTTCAGATTTCAGATTTCATATTTCAGATTTCAGTGATTTCAGTGATTTCCTTTTTCGAAAATGTTGATTTTTGATTTAATCTTGAAAATCTTCGATCTAATTTACAATTTCAGCTAATTATTGTAAATACTAATCATGCATAGCTATGCCATTTAGCTAAACCATGAATACAATCAATCGATTTATTTTTTAAATGTAGCGTTTACGAACATTACCAAAAAAACGTGTAACTCTGGTGAAACTACGTGTATTTCATATAATACCGCACAATTCCCCCATCATAAGACTCATATAATACACATTCAACAGTCTTTACAGGTAAAATAATGTCGCGTTGTGGAAAAAATTTACAAGAAGGAAATTGAAAAATGGAAACGTAATAAAAAAAATTATGAAAGGAAAATTCTAAAATACTAATTTTCCTTATTCCTGAATTCGTTTTTGTCTCAACGGATGGAAATTTTTTATTTTTATTTTTTGCTTGTATATCTGTGCAAAAAAACAATATAATAGGATTCTGTCTTCTTGTCTATCCATCTATTCTAATATAAGCTTACATTAAACAATACAAAAAAAAAAAAACGAGAAGAATCATGTGACAAGTTAGCTTCTCTCGGCATTTGTACGAGATATAATATTTTCCAACATGAACAATATTTTAAATTCATTTTCCACATTTTTTGTTTCATTTCAAATTAATTTTACTAAAATTTTTTTTACTATTCGTTCTGTTTTCCCGTTTATTACGACAAATGAAAATGACAAAGCATAATCATAAAAAGATAATAATAATAACAATAATGAAAATCCAGATATACCATATACTAGAGTTGGAACAAAAAGCTCCAATTTTTTATGTTTTTTTTTTGTTGTTTATTCGTTTTTTCCGCTGGATGTTTCACCGCTATTTATACATGACTGTATTACGAGTTACTCGAAATAATAATTAAAAAATGTTGAACTGAAAAAAATTATGATTTGAGCAGTAAATGTACCAGAATGAAATTTTATTAAATTATATACGAAAAATGGAAATAACTGTGCGGGTAAAAATAAAACGATATTTTATAAAAAGCAGTAAATTAGCTCAAAAGTTTTGATTGTTTTTAGTTATTTCGGTTCTGGAAGTCGAAGTGAACCCAGTTCAATCTTAGTTCATTTTAATCGTTCTACTTTTCAACGTTATCACTTTCATTTAAAGCATCAGAAATGCGATCACATTTTGTTAATTAACATAATCATATATAACTGTTTGATGTATTTCAAAGTAATGATATGCTAGAAGATAAAACGAGCGATGACTTATTTGATATGAAAACAACCTTTCAAATTATCATCTTATCTTCCAGTGCCGATTTATATGAAGCAAGACGTGAACTTTATAGAGCCAAATTTAGGAGTACGTTTTTCGGTCCCTTTTTTCAAGGGCACTAAAATTTTCATATTATATCCTATTTGTCCGTAAAATCATCCAACTGCATGGTTTTGATATTGACAATAGATATAACAGGCTTTTGTCATGCACAAGCAAACTAAAATTCAATTCATTGGAATACTTTAAACTACATGTCCTGAATGTACATCTCGTGTCAAAGGTCTTTTTAATAGATTGGTTTTTACAACTTTGTTGTATTTAGGATGAATATGTTTACCAAAATTTGGTCAAAAACTACAATTAAGGATTTTTGGCTTAATCTAAAAGTTTGACCAATCAACGCCTTATGTTATTATGTTTTATGTTCCAATTTTGCAAAGAATCTATTACTTGTATGTTTTCTTGTCATTCAACATTTTCTTTGTATAACTGTACATGCAATTAAAAACTCTGGATATTCAAATAATAAAAACGTTGACATATCACATAATATAAATACCCATAGTACTACCATCATAAGAAAAAAACAGTCTACCCATTGATATTCCAGATGTCGGGTTTATTAATAAAGCTGATGAGTTTCTTTTTGGTTTTCCAACGGTTTCCTTGATGATCGGGATTTGCAGAAGTTATTGTTCTTGTGCCTTTGATTTGACAGTGGCGTTTCCTGGCAAGGAACTTACCTGTTTTTGGAGTTGCTTCTTGTGGGTTTTGTGGAAACAGTCCTCCGTTGCTGTCGGTTGTTTCACTATTTCTGCTTCAGTGTGTTTTTTTCTATGAACTATATTGGCCACAGGTGTATGTATCTGGATATATCTCAATAATATAACTAGTTATCCTGCCCTATTGTTCCAAGTAAATATACATATTGGTGAGTGATGAGCCTGGCGATTTCCTGGGAGACGTGCTTGAGGCTTGGTCATATATACCAACGTGTACCCATTTTTTACCATAAGCTCTAATTGATGAACCATTTGCAGCGGATACAAATAAATCTGGATTTTTAAAACAACCTAGAAGATCGGTCCTAGTACCCACTAAAATTTTTAGCTTACTGTTAGGATCTACTATAAGATGGCGTTGGTGTTGTTAATTTCACTATTAGTCGTTAATGGAGTGAAACTTTCCTACATTTAGATTTTCCGTTGCCATTAAGATACGAACATATGGTATCTTATGATTTAACCATTTCAGCTTAAATCACTGTGCATCCTTTTAGCTGGTCTAAAGTGTTATAAGCTGGTTTTACAATATTTATGCATATTTTATGTAACATTTTGGTATAGTTTGAGGATTTTCGAGGCGAGCAGCTTTGATGGAAGTTGAGCTTTTTTCAATTTAAAAAAAAATCTTAAACTAAATATTAATTTATATTTACTCAAAATATTTTATATCAATTTTTTATAATAATTTGAATATGTTTTCTGTTTGTAGGTAAGCTCATTGCACCAATTATCATCACCTTTAAATTTTTCAACGTCTGGTAAGCAATAAACAAAAACCAAATTATCTACCTAAACATGAAAATGTATCCAAATTCCAGACAGAATATTTTGCTATATATATATATATATATATATATATATATATATATATATATATATATATATATATATATATATGTTGGTTGCTATATATATATATATATATATATATATATGTATATATATATATATATATATATATATATATATATATATATATATATATATATATATATATATATGTATATGTATATGTATATATATATATATATATATATATATATATATATATATATATATATATATATATATATATATATATATATATATATATATATATATATATATTATGTACAGCTTTCAAACATCATTTTCAGACAGTAAATATGAAAGCTTATAGTTTGATTTTTATAATCCATTAAACAGCTTAGACCTAAATTTAAGAAACGCACAATCATTCAACAACAACAACGAATTCGTAATATCCAAACTCGTATCATGATTAAAATATAATAAATTGATGTTACATCGTTATGGGCGGAGAATTTAACCTTGATACTAAATGAAATCCCATTATTGAAAATTCCAACGAAAACCAATCTATATAGATAGTCTCGCCGTTTTTTTAATTTCTCCCGAAATTTTTTTTAAACGATGATCAAACCAAGTCTAAAATAAAAATTTTCAAACAAAAAATAAATTCCATGGAAATGAGATTAATACGTGAATGATTTTCCGAACAATTTAATTTGATTTAAAATTAAAGCATTCGAAGGGTTTTGAGCTAGATCTATGTATTTCTATATAAATAGCACAAGATGAACACTCATATATAATCCGTAATCGATGTACATAAAGTACCACCGGTAAATCCTTTTAAACCCATTCAACCATAAAACGGAAAAATATTTTCCCTTTTTTATGCTTTTTTAATTGTATGTACTTAGCATAATAATACTTAACTAATTAAGCAAAATATTTACTTAAATAAATTTTTCTATCTTACTTTCGAAAACATCAATTACAAAAAAAGTACTTCAACATTTAAAAAAAAAAAAAAAAAAAAACAAATGAAAATGGGAGAAGAGGAAAAGGGAAATAAATTTTACGTTCAACTCATCTCATTTCCTCATTATGGTTTTGCTCGTTATGTAAAGAAGAATGCACACAAAAACAACTAACATTAACAAAAGAACGATAGGATAATCATAGGAAAATCGTTTACCATCAACTCAAAGATATTTTTGTTCATTCTTCAATCTAAAGTGATTAAAGGTTTTGGTATCGTAATGTTTTTAAAAATTGTTTATGTCAAATCTATAGTTGATTTGGATTCGTACTTAGAACCTCCGGTTATTGAGTCTTCTTGTAAATTATAGGAAATATAGTACCCTCTTTCCTTTTTTTAATCATTTAAGAACCCAATATATTGCAATTTTTCTCAGCTCGGTTTTCTCTTATTGTTTCGGTACCTTTCAATCCATCATATACCAAAGCTATTCTAATAGTTAAAACAAAGTTAAATCAGTATGGAATATTTGAATTAATTTGAAGTACAACATCACTCTGTAAAACTACACTATGGCTCCTAGGCCCAAATATTTGAATATCTCTGGCAAACTTGTAGTAGGTTAAATTTTTTATTAAATAAGTATAATGAGTTACGATCAATACAAACCAATTTCTAAAATGTAAATAATTTACAAATTAAAAAATATTATTTCGCACGAAAATTAAATAAAATAACCATTAAACAGACAAAATACGTCATGGTAATTAAAAGAGAATCTTAATCAAGCAAATATCAGTAAAATAACTTATTAATACTCTCAAAAAAATTTAAAGAAACATTTAAACGAACTACAGATTTAAAAAAAAAAATATTTAGCACGAAAAATAAATGAAACAACCGTTAAAGAGATAAAATATGTCACAATATTCTATTTACACGAAAATAAAATAAAATGACCGTTGAACAGTCAAAATTTATTATTGTAATATTAGAAAAAAATCTAATTGATTTAATTAAGATGAGTTTATCCGATCTTTGTAGCCGATTTTCCAAATGATTCTTAAATTTACATCCTAAATTTTTGTTCTATCATTTTCTGGTCACCCGTCGTTAAATGATTGCTAAGATGTTGGCCTTAAAACACGTCGGTTTTGTCCGGTTCTATAAAACTTTCAGCAATGTATTCTTTATTTTATATTCTTTCTTTATATTGGTATCTATTATTCCTAATTTCAACCTGTAAGGAATAACTGCAACTATTTTTTTAAACAATGTTAAATCAATTTTAACGCATATAACAGATCAAAAATCCTTGATGATATTTGAAAACCTCACCTCGGGCAGATTGACCACCCCTACAGAGTGTATTAAATGAGGTAAACATAAAAAGGCAAAACTGTAAATCGAGTTTGAATGTGGTTTGACGAAAGTCTCGATAAAAAGTTACATACATTAAGGTTGCAGAAATTATTAAACAAGTATCTCAATTCTTTGTAGAGTGATACCTTATAGAGAGAAGCTTATTTTAAGTTAATGAAACTTATTAAAGTTCATTCACGGCTCAAATATAAATAGCATTAGCGGTTTTGTGGTAAAGGAGTATTACCGTTCGTTAGATGTAAAGAAAACTTATAGAATCTTTCCAAGTGGGAAAAGGTTCAAAAACGATTAGGGTAGAATTCCGAAGAATAAACCTCTTTATGCAATGCAAGAAAGACAAAATAGGATATATTTAGGCATCTCGTCTTAGATTTGGTGTGAACCGAAGTAGGGACTATGGCATGGTAGACAAATATCTTAATCGAAAACCACCCGTCGTAATGATTGAGGAATGTAACGCGAAGATAATTAGTAAGAATTTCGCAATAGACTTCGTTGCCTATTGAAGAAGCAACTGCGAAAGAGAACTGAGAAAAATAAAAGAACTGAGTTGTCAGTTTATATTCCGTTTGCGTTTTTACTCTGGATATATCTGTATATTTGGGACTTCACTTATTGAGTTAGTTTGTAAATCACATTTTCGTGACAAGCTGTCTGCGACTGCATTTGTTTTACCTGACATGTGTCTGATATCAGTCGTAAATGGGGATTAAAAATCCAAATGGCGAGTTTGCTGCGAACTGCGTTCGGTCTTGGAATGAATTGAAGTAATCAGGGGCTTAGGGTCAGTGAATGGCAACGGTTGTTAATGAACAACTAAATCCACTTGTATACATGATTTTTTGCTTACATTGGTCTTAAAATCAATGACTCTAAAATTAAATGTATATGATCACTGGTTTTAGAGACCAAAACGCAATTTTAGTAGTGGTGACCACATACTTGAAGGAGTGACAAGTTTCCGTATTTTGTGTACCTTACGTCCACTATAAGAGATGGTTGATGACATTTGAGAGAAGAACCATGCCATGACATATAGCTCTAAACGCGAGGATGGTGACACTTACTGAGTTTTATTCAACCGGGAGATCAGGTATTTAATAAAAATTCTTGATCTCTTTTAAAAGAACAGCGAGTACGTTCAGTGATCTTTAAGAGGAGAGCCACCATTTGGCAGGCGCAGAGATCATCGCTCGTTGACGACGCTCGCTCCTCGGGGTAGAGAACGACTTGTCTTCTTTCAGAATGCTGTAATGGTCTTTAAAAACCGAATATTATTATTCATTATGATAATTAGTTACTATCATTTTGCTAAGGATTTTACGCAGCTGTAGTCGCCTTTCAACTCTTAACATATACCTTCTGCATCGACAAATGCTTTGATTCAAAAAAATTGTTGTTGAGTACTACACGCATTTCAGATGCGAAATTTGTATGTTGTGCGATTTTAATAAACATTTTTTTGGCTGCATGCGGTTTGGAAGCTGTGAGAACACCCCGTGGTTTAGACCTGACATGTCGATAATTGTATATAAATCGTATACAAAATGCAATTTTTCGTCTTCAGTGAAGTTGATATTCGATTGAACAAAACTTCTCTTTTATTAACAAAATTGATTAACAATATGTTTTGCTGGTTAGATGCCCCAAGATGCTAAATCAAGTGGGTTGTCTCTTGATGTCAATATTTTTGAGGTAGCGTTTCTACGATCTCTGATATCCTGTTTGCTATATATGTTTTCCGTCGATTAAGGTTCGTTGATGACCATGCAGGAACTATCTCTGAATCACAGCATGCCAATAACTAAACTTGATAATCAGCAAAAACTTGCAAAATTTCTAAAAATAGGCTTGCCAGAAGTAATAGGCTTCCAATCATTTCTAGCATGGGTATTGATAATGGTGCATGTTTTGATTTTGCCGTGACTCAGCAGAACTCGAGAAGAACCGCTTAAATTTCAACTTTTTCAATAAATCACTTGCTTTAGATGACGATGCGTTGTTGGCATCACAGAATCGTTTGAATTATTTCTAAGCTTTTCAGGGTGATTTTAATAGTTTCCCATTCTTTTACTAATTGGTTTGATAAAGGATCATTACATGACAGAGTATAGAGTTTAGAGTGCCAGCCCTCTAAACGGGTCGAATAATTTTAAAGCTGCTGAAAGAAATTTACATTTGATATAGGTATAGTGTTGAATGTGTAATTGTTAATCTTATAAACTGGTCAGTTTTAGGTTGCCAGTGGATACATAACACCTTTACAGTACTGTCTTCGTTTCACTGTTTTCCTTGATATCACACTCTTCACTGATAAATTTCAGTCTAAAATTATATAGCACGAAAATTAAATGAAATAACCGTTAAATATACAAAATACATCACAACACTCTCAATATACACAAAATCCTAAATTTTTCGAACTTTTGCTAATTTTCAAATTAACTTAAAAAATGATTTGTATTGGCTTCAATTAACTATCATTTCCTAATTCCAAGTCGCTTTCGTCCGATTCTCTAATACTTCCAGCGTTTCTATAATTTTGATCTTAATTTTAATCTCATAAATTTCGCAAAGGATGCAGTTTTTTATAAAATACTTTTATAACTGCCAAATGAATGTCAGACAAACAGAGTTGTCTAATTTTATTTATATTTATAAGAGAAACCAACTTTTTCATGACACAAGCACTATCAGTTGAAGGATTAAGTTAACTCAATACTTCAAAATGTCTTTCTGCTAGCGTTTTGTCACGTGCTCTAAGTATTCCTAGATGCCAGTAATATGTTTAGTCATTTTTGAAACCGGTAATTGTAAATCTTTTACCGTAATACCGATTACTAAATATGGCCCTACTTCCAACCTGTATACTAAGACTAATTGCATTTATTTTTTTAACATTTTTTAATCAATTTAAAGCTTAACAGATCAAAAATCCTTAAAGTTTAGTAAGTTCCAGTACCAACTATTAAAACAATTTTTTTGGCAAAATTATTCTTTCATCAACATAATCTCCTCCAACTGCGGTACAATTATTCCAACGCTTTTATAACTTTTCATTGTGTGGAGAACTTTTGATATTTGGCTTAAAAATAACCTTTAGTTACATAGTTTTGAAGTCTGCAAATAGCCACTAATTATTGGGAGGCCAGATCTTTAGAATATAGTAGATGGAAAAGCAATTTGATACCCAATTCATAAAGTTTGGCCATAGTTTTCAACAAATTATGAAACAGTGTCTCTTGGTGAAAACAAAATAAAAAGCTCCGAAAATTATTTCATTGAAATAACAACAAGTGGTCTCTCTTTGTCACAGCTCAGCACAATTTTTCCCAAATTCCTTTCTTATGAATTTACCAACAGTGCGAGACACATTTACAAAATATATTTAATTATCACCCGAAACCCAAAAACTATCTTCCCCAAAACTCAACACAACAACAACAAAAACAAAAAAATAAAACAAAAAAATTGCTAGCTGTAAGCATTTTTCTTTTGATTACGTTATAGTTTGAGCTTTTTTGTGTGTATATACATTTTTTTGTGTACAGTGAACAACTGTCGATTGTCTAACGGAAGAATAAAAAAAAAAGCTCATACTTTTTTATTGTCTGTTTATTCTATCACGTTTGTAATATGTATTCATGTAAAGATAGACATTCAGCCTTGTACTGTTGTATACCCATTATACAACCCCCGTACAAAATAAAACTATTCATTGTTGGAGCTTTTTATATCCAACAATATATTAATTGTTATCTATATAATTTTTGTTAGCTTTGGTTCATGTTGTAAATTGTATTTCATTGGTTCGAAAAAAAAAGTTTCGTTTCTCTATATCTTGTATAAAATAACAACACCATACAGCACAAAAAGCTGTATAATATCTGATGAGTTTGTAAAAATGCGAACAAAACATGGCATAGACATTGCCGTAATGGATGTATTCCTACATGTATATTGTAAACACAAGATACACACACACACACACGTACACATCAATTTTGTAAGTGGTTACGGAATGAGTAGACGAATTTTTATTTTATCTCGTAATTTCTATTTTTTTGTGGTAAAATTTGTATTACTCATAAATTTATCGGAAGATGTATTGTTGTATGTGTATATAGTGTGCCATATGTGCAAAGCTGATGAATTATATCAAAATTGTTATAGATCCATATGTTCATTGAACTAAAAATATTTTTAAAGAATAAGTATTGGGTTAGATTTTGAATGTATATGCTTCTCATGATCCGCATTTACTCTAACAAGACAGAAAAACTAATGATATTACCAATGACATTAATTGATTGGTGAGACTGTGAGACCAAGCGCTTGTCAAGTGTTCCGATTAATGCCGGTCTTATTCCCACAGCATTTTTACATTTAACAAACGGTAGGATAGGAGGGTATGTTCATATATTTATATTTCTATAAATATAGTTCATGCATGAAAGAAACGGCTCGGTTTCAGACAACTCATGATCATTACGGCACAATTTTATTTTATTTTTGTGGTGTAGGGAAAGAAAAAGTATATCAGCAATACCAGAATTGGGCGGTTTCTCGGTAGCCAATATTCAAACTACTGTTAGCATAAGACAATCACAATTTTATTGAACTGCTCTGCATTCTGTTTTCTGTATTCTGTCATCTCTTATCAGCAACTCCAGTGTGCCAACATTCATCTATCATCTGCAAAGGTTCTCTGAAAACCAAATCTTAATCACGCACATTTCCAGCATTTCAGCGGATAGAATTCTTCTTGCATGTAGAATTTTTCTAATTAGCGTATATAATTCTAAATGTACTCCTCCTCAAATTGAATGTTCCTGAGATCACTCAGAAAAAGGGTTTTCCTTATTTATGGACTATGTTAAACTAAATTAAATTGAATTAAACAAATGTGCAGTTTCTCGAGGAAAAGCACAGGTGAAAAGCAGGCAAACTCTCCTATTTCAAAAATATATACTTGGTTTTTGCTTCGAGCTTAACTTTTTCCTCCGTGTCTCATTGGGTTTTGGTATTATGTGTTGTTTGAAACTCTTTCGTAATTTCAGGACGTTCTGATGTATTTATTTTGCCTTAAAATTTTGTTATCCAAATTGTCTCAATATTTGCAATATTAAGTAGTTCTTCTTCCGTTTCATCGACCTGCATAACGGATAAATGGGTTACCATATGGTTTTATTGCTTCAATTTGTCAAAACCTTCTTGTTGTCTAAATGGAGTAAATTCAGGATTACATGGGATTTATTATCCTTTTTTTTATATCTCTATCTCTCTTCCTTTAAATATATATATATATATATATATATATATATATATATATATATATATATATATATATATATATATATATATATATATATATATATATATATATATATATATATATCTACATATATATATATATATATATATATATATATATATATATATATATATATATATATATATATATATATATTATATATATATATATATATATATATATATATATATATATATATATATATATATATATATATAATATATATATTTATATATATATATATATATATATATATATATATATATATATATATATATATCGAGTGTTTTTTTGAAGCTGAAACTTTTTATTATCTCGGAAAATAAGCACTCTACGACATACATTAGTGCTAAAATTAGTGCCCTCCTTCCCTTTCTTGTAGGTGGGACGGGGGTAACTTTGAAATTAAAATAGGAACACCTATTTGTTAGTGTAAATTCGGATTCTATGGCTAAATATAAGTACATAAGGAAGTTAATTTTGGTGGAAATCGGTTAACCGGAAGTGGCCGGTTAAAAAAATTTTAATTTTTTTTTTAAATTTTAATTTTTTTTGATTTAATTTTTTTATTTTTTAATACAAAGTTTTTGCACTTAACAGTTTTATCATGAGTGTTGTACTTTTTGAAATATTTACAAAACTTGAAAAACTCCCTATGGAAGTAGTCATTTCCGGTTAGCCGATTTTTCCCAAAATTAACAAATGTCCTTACTTATTTTTAGCCGGAAAATCCGAATCTGCAATAAAAATTAGGGGATTATAATTTAATTTTAAATTAGTCCAAGCCCCACCTGCAAGAAGAGGAAGGGGGTATTTGTCATGAAACTACTATTATCGTAACCCAGGCTAAATTTGCTTTCAAATTAATGAATTTTTTTGTATTTTGTTTAAAAAATATCTAAATAACTGGGAAATTCTTACCTGAAGAAATGTAATTGGCTGGTGAATAAACTACTTTTAGCGTAATTCAGGAACAACGACGTAGGCGTAGTAGTTTTCTGTTTTTTTCGCCTCATCATCTTTTAATTAAATTAAGTTCTCAAAATGCTGGCCTTCGAATTCAATGCACTTATTAATTCGCATTTCAAATGAATGTACACAACTGAGAAGCGCTCCTGGAATTTTGGGACAATCATTTCTTATTCTTATTCGATCAATCATATTCTTACGTGTTGTTGGTATTTGTTGGTAAACTTTGTCTTTGAGATAGTCCCACAAAAGGAAATCTGGCGAAGTAAGATCTCGTGATCTGGCATTCCAATTTACCGGACCAGCTCTATCGATCCAGTGGCCATTGAAATTACGTTCAAATACTTCACGTGCTACCGACGAATAGTGTGGTGGACAACCGTCATGTTGAAACCACATGTTCTGTCGCAATTCTAAGCTCAAGTCTTTAAGTAATGTTGGCCGTTTATTTTCCAAAATGTCTCCGTACATTTGACCATTCAAGTTGCCTTCACTAATATGGGCCCAATGAGTTGCCAATTATTCCACACTATACATTAAATTTGACAGTCCAATGGCACTGATGTTCAACTTGGCGAAGCCAGTGTGGATTTTCAACACTCCAGTAATGCATGTTGTGTCGATTAACCGTTCCATGGTTTGTAAAAGACGACTTATCGTAAAACAAACACTGGTATGTGATAATCCGATTCGCTAGATATTTGCCGTGTACTTATATGAGGATTATGAGAAAAAATTGACCATTTCCATTTTTTCTTGTACAGTTAAATACTCCATTTTGTATTGTGATGGCCTAACGCTAACTGGTTTTTTGTTTTCGAAATAATCTTCAAACTGAATAGGAATTTTTAAAACAAAAAACAAAAAAATCATTTATTTGAAAGTAAATTGAGTCGAACATGCGACTGGATTACGATAATAGTAGTTTCTTGGCAAGTTATTTTTCAGTAATTAAAAATATAAGAAATAAAATTTGTTTGACTAATTTCGAGTATTTCCATTGAAAGAATGTTTATTTAAATGCAAACATATTGCAGAATCGTATGCATATGTATAAATTTGATTGTTCTCGGTAGGAGAAATCAAAAATAATGTAATATGGTCTATTACAGCGCCATCTATCATGAATCGAAAAAAAAATATTTCAAGAAAATCCTACGTACTTTTAGCCGTAAAATCCGAATCTGCAATAAAAAATAGGGGTTTCTTTTTTAAGTTCAAAGTTACCTCCCTGCCCCACCTACAAAAAAAGGAAGCGGGGTACTAATTTTTGTACTAATGTATGTCTTTCTCAGAATGATTAAATTTTGATTTAGTAAATTTTTTTCGTATAGTGCTTATTTTCCGAGATATGTAAAAGTTTCAGCTTAAAAAAAACACCCGGTATATATATATATATATATATATATATATATATATATATATATATATATATATATATATATATATATAATAGACAACTTCTATAGTTGGCCAGGTAGTTCCTAGCTCAATTTGCAGCATCTATTTTTAGACACCTAATTTTGACTTTAAACTATGAAGCGTCACATTTCTTAACACCTCCTTCTTGATAGCCCTCTAGCCTCCCTCCCTCTATCTTGGCATAAATACAATATATAAAAATATATTTACATTACAAAGCATCAAAACAGCATAATATATCTTTATTAAAACCTTATATCTAAATCATAATTTACCCGTTAAATAATTAACACAGCACTAATTAAAGTTATAACAAAAAGGTCGAAATATTATTTTGACGCAATTTCCACCCAAAATAGAAAATATGAAAAAAAAAGAAATATAAATTTGATTTTATTGGAAAAATTAATTCACCCTAAAAAGCTGTGCTGAGCTAACAAACAACACCCAAAGAACAAAAGCATTATTTATTATGAAAATATATTTAATTTTTTTCATTAAATTTGTAACTAAGTGAAAATTTTTAAAATAATTAAAAATAAAATAAAACATAAAATATTATTTTGTTCGACAGTTTTATTATATTTTCCTCGAATTAATTCAATAATTATATATATATATATATATATATATATATATATATATATATATATATATATATATATATATATATATATATATATATATATATATATATATATATATATATATATATATATATATATATATAAAATTAATTTTTAGGCGAGCTTTTGTTGTGGAACAAACATAAAAGGATTTTCATTTTAATTTTCACTGTTGTATAATTAAAACATTTGCGCGTAAATAATAAATAATAAAAGCTTTTTTCAGGCCATTGTTGGCCTATAACATAACGAGAAACCAGTTCCATTGATCAACGTATTATATTGAAGTTTCTTTTCTCGTTTAGCAAACATTTTTAGGATCCATGTACAAGTTTGTCAATTATAAGCAATTTTTTGTTTCTGGCGGCTTCAACTTTTATGCCTTTTCAGTGTATGTCATTTTGGTCCAGGCTTTTGTTTTCAAATAATTTTTTTTGCTTTTCTATAACACATTTTATTTTGTTAAGGCCCAATGATTATTTCCATAATTGATTTAACCAAATTGTTATTTTGTAAACTAACCAGGGCATGTACCATAGTTTTTTGGAGTATTATTTACTCAACAGTGAATGTAACGGTTTTCGTGTTACCAAAGGCTTTTTTCTTGTTTTCCAGGACGCAGTTTTATTTAATATTTGATATAGCAGTTTGCTTATTACATTACAAAAGTTGGAAACTATAAATTGTATTCGATGGGTTCACATCAAAATTGACCGATATACCAGCACATTGTTGTAGATTGACAGCTCAGAGACTAGCTATGAGCCAATATATTTTTTTGAAATTCCTTAAGAAATTTTCATTATCTTGGAGTATTCATTATCATAGTTTACTTGAAAATGTCTATTAAATAAATAAGATCATAAATAAGACTTTAATCAGCCATAGAATTGCATCGGCAGATCTCTATGCAGCTTGTATTCTAGATTGCTGTGTTCAATTTTATCAAATAATTGAATTTTTAATGTACTTTTTAATGTTTGTGGTACCTGTTCTACAGTAGAAAGCTTTTCCATAAATCCATAAATGATATTTGATCGTTGATGTTTTCCATAATTCTGTTAACTTCAGATTCCTAATATTTTATTGAATTCAAACTATTCACTACTTGAAGCAATGTTCTTATTTGTCCTGCGTTTTTTGGTTGATAATTTTGCATATAGTTTTGTGTTTTATCTCTTAGTTTTTGTATTTATTTGAAAATCTCACAGCTTTATAATTAGATAGATGTTGTACGTTACGATTTATATATTTTGCCGGTACTAGTAAGCCTTTTGTACATCCATGCGAGTTATATGTTTGCCTTGACATGTTACACATCTCAGACACCGACATCAATATCTTGGGGGTGTGACTGAATCCTTGACGTTTTTCGCATTGATGGAGTGATAGTCTTTTTATTCGTTCAATTTTTACCTTTATGTGAATAAAGCTTTTTATACAATAGATTAGTATCAAGCACTTACATAAGCAACAGGCGTCTGCTTTTTTAAAGATTTAGAGTCCTTCTTTGTTTTCTTTTCTCTCGTTTTTTACAACACTCACAGCATCTTCAGTTTTTAAAGACAATTATTTTGCAAATCTTAAATCATTTCTTTCTCATGTAATGCTAAGACCTCCTAGAATCCAAAGAAATAAATGAAAATACAAAATAAGTAAACAAATTTGATACTTTTTATATTAAACAACAAAACCTTTTAAAAATACTAAACAAACGATAAACATTTGTCAAAATTCAGAAAATTGGAATTATAAAAAATATTAACTGCAAACACTCTGACTTGGATAGGATATCTTTAGAATAAATATTTTACTTATAAGTTTCAAAGTTATAAAAAATTGGTTCTGAAAGCAAATAAGTCTCGCAAATTTTTTTATAGGAAATACAGCACTGGTTAACGAATGAGTGAACATTTTGCATAACTGATATACCAAAATCCTGGCAAAAGTTTTTAGCATTGATGAAAAGGTGTCGTCTGGCTTATATCAGTCACCAAAATCAATTATAGCTAATAGAATTATATCGAAATGTTTGTACAATGTACACGGCTGTGTTTTTAGGTCAGTTTAACGATTTTAAATTGGACCATGGCGGTCGACATTTTAATATATATATATAAATATATATATATATATATATATATATATATATATATATATATATATATATTATATATATATATATATATATATATATATATATATATATATATATATATATATATATATATATATATATATATAACTTGGTGATTTTCTGGATGTATGACATCCATTTTTATTTTGTATTTTCCATTTGTATTTTGCACTTGCGGGACAGAACAGAGGTATCCCGGATTCTTTTTAATTTTTTTAAATATCAAGCTGACAGCTATGGTTCTGTCTGTTGCATGGTAGAGTGTTTATATGTAAACAGGCATAATCAAGATTATCAAGATTCATAATCAAGATTATTGCGTTTACCTGTTAATCCCAATTGAATGCCGCTATAGGTCATGAGTTCTAATTTTTATCTAATTTTCTCATTGCAGTATTAAATATAATTTAATATAATTTAATAATGCGTAATTTCACCAAGGAACGGTCTTGGTGAAATTACGCATTATTGTGGCTAAGTGTATTCCGCTTTATTGGCCTTTGCATTTTTATTCAAACTCAGTTTCCAGCATTCCGATACATTTCTTGTATGAAGTCGTCGATTGATTTCTTTGGGATGCTCATTTAACAAAGTATCTGGCATATTGCATTCAGCGAAGGTATAGTGAAGAGTTCCATTCATCCGATTGTTCAGTGGTGATTCGAATTATGATGTGGTCGGTGCATTACTTCTTCTTGGTATATGAAACTAACTTGTTTGTTTTCTTAATTTGGAATTCATTGCAAGTGGGATTCTGCCAATAATGATCATTGCGAGTATTTTTATTGCGGTGTTGAGAATGGATTTATGTTGCCAGTTATTTTGCACTTTCTTAGGATTCTTAGGTTTCTTTTCTTTTTTTAAATTTTGGTAGGATGCTGAGCTTCTAACTATTGGTGTAAATGCGAATGCAATTGTAGATGTATTGAATTTGAATATTTCGGTTGTTATAGTTGCAGCAGCATTATTGATATTTAGCTTCTCTTATGACATCTTAAATGTCCCGTTTCGTTGGTGGATGAGTGTAGCTTGTATCGTTGTTGGTGCGCTAATTGATGACCAAATGTTTTTGCTGATGTTGATGATGTGTTCCTTTTAATTGTGCCTTATCAGTTGTTAAGACCCGATCAGCAGCACCCCTAATAGTTGATTTGGTTACACCCTGGCAAGTTTGGTTATCTGCTGCATTTTCAGAAACTTTCGCGATGTTGCACGCACATTTTCTTTGATCATTTTTTATCGTCTTCTTTACTGACAAACTGCAAAACTTGATGAATATCTATACTTACTTGATTTTATTTACATGCGTTTCACTTTTGTTATGTGGTGCTGATACATTTATACATTTTTTTCCATATATCATCCAAGGATTTTGATAATATTCCTGATAAGAGGGAAATTAAGGCTGTCGATATTTAGTTTTCTTTATTTGAGAATATTTAGAAACTATCCCACTAATATTTTATTCTGACTAAAACAAAAAACAAAAAAAAAAATTATTTATATTTCAAAAACTGTTTCTCCAGGCACATGCGATTGATCGAAAACAGTACGCATTTCCATAATTTTCTCTACGTTCTATATATTCAATTAAAAGGTATGTTTCGTCGCAACGAGTATTTTACTTGTAATTGACATGATCAAGAATTTTGTTGTAATTGGTAAATTGATATAAAATTGGCAAATGTTTCCCTTTCGGTTTAAGGATTTAGCTAATTTTTAAATTAAGATTATGAAATTCGTATTACTGAAAAACCCTCTTTGAGCCAGCAATAATTGTTGTGTTTATATTCCCAATGCTATGATTTATACAAATACCCATCAACCACAGGGGCGCCATTGCGCGTTATACTATAATGAAAATCACACAAACTTACATCACGCTAACAAAAAAAAAAAAAAACCAATCGATCACTAGGCATTAGAATTTTATTTTGGAAAATTGGTTACCGTAATATGATTACAAGTGCACATACACGACGAATTATTGTCACACAAAAATTGTATAAATCGCCTGCAATTTATAATTCATATATTTGTGATTATGTCAAATAAAATTATGAACAAATAACCAAAAAAAATTTAATCGACAAAAATGTGAATTTATTGTCCATTATATATATGGAGGTAGACTATGCCGACGATAAATTATTTTATCTGCACACAAATTATATATATAATGGCTAGGGCACTTGGCCATATTGTTGTCCCAATGTATAAATTTGTATATATTATGTGCTCTGCATGTGCACATAAAAGCAATAAAAATTAAATTAAATATTTTTATGATTTAATTTTTATTTTCATTATATATACGTATACCAATAAAATCATATTTATTGTGTGAATTAAAATTGGAATCGTCCTGACAGATCCCAACATGAATACCCACCGTACACCAACATAAAAAACTTGTCTGATTGCTTTCGAAATTGAATTGGCATAATAAACTCGTAAAAAAAATTGAGAGTAACAAAATTGCGACGTTAGATTTCGTCTCAAAAAAACTCGTCGCAATCATCTGTCTGTCTGTCTAATTACCAGTATTGGTTTACAAAATCAGAAGTCGTGATATTATAGCTTTAGTAAGTTTGTGTAACGCCCAGTATTAATTTTAACGAAATTTATGGTTTTATTCACACGATAGGAAAAATTAAATTTTTCTTTTTGTTTTACTTTAAAAGAAAATTGATTGAATTTGTGTGACTTGAAACACTTATTAGGTCTTTATGTGTGGCAATTATTTGAGTATTGTGTATATCGTTTCGAAATGTTAGGTTCAAATAAACTATTTATAGTTTAATTATACGAATGTATATAGTTTGGGTGTCAGCTGTGTAATTTATTATTCGTTATTAATGGTCGTAAATGGTCATAATGAAAATTTACAAATGGTATCAGCAATATTTTCTGGCTGAAACGGTAACTTCATTAGTAGTAAATTAATAAAAATGATTCCTTGATAGGAAGGTAAAGCTCGAAATTTTTATAATGTGTTCACATTTGAGGTGAAGGTGGCTTAAGGTTTTATTAGCAATTGTGTTTCATTGGTTTTTGAAATATTGATATAATTTATCCTGCGAGAAGTAGTTCGAAGAGTAATTTAAAAATTGATTGCCCAAAGGTAATAAATATTTTATATTTCAGTCATTCAACACCATTGTGATTGGGTATATTTACACAATTTACAAAATCTTCTAAGTGATCTGAACCCTTAGGATCTCTTTTGCTTGACTTTGGATGAAACCAATCCGTGAAAAGATAAAATATTAATACCGTCACAATATTACCAAACCGCAACCCTTTCTATATAAAAGAACAAAAGATGTTCATTCATTGTAATTTCTAAAGTTTAACTGTAAACATGAAATAGTTACAGGTACTTTGCAAGCTTATGCCATGAACCTTTTATTTGAATTAAAAAGAGACTTCTGATTAGCAACTACTCGTTCTGAGCTTCCGAGTACCTTTACTGAATTTAGTATGGTTGACATAATAAAAATGCTCAGCTTTCTGAAAAATCTTCCTGTGTTGCATTATTTTGCAAGATCACTTGCATTTCAGTATTTTATTGGCTTGTAACAAATTTGAACGCTTTTTCTTTTTCTTTACTGTGCACAGGAGCGTTTCGCTTAATAAAGACATTCGTGTCCTATATGCTGCTATATAAAACACAGTCTTTGATTTGGGGCAAATACGTTAACATTTTTGCCATACTGATAAAAATAAAAAAACCGGATCCCTACATTTTGCAAATTACACATGAAATTTAGGTATCTCCGTCCTTTTTGTCAAGCATTTAAGTGCTGCTTTAAACTGTGGTTAGATACCAGTTTGTTGCAGATGATTGCAGAAAATTTATCTAAGTAAGTTGTGTGCGTCAAATGGTCCTCTACTTCGATGCTTGGTATTTAGTATTTGGCCATATGTAATTAAAGCTTTGATCAAACTATGGCCGTTTAGTAGTAATGTCAGTCAATATGACTGCAATTCTTGTTTTTAACTGTTGGCTTGATCAGGAAATACTGCTGGTGTCTATGAAATTTTATAATTACAATATGTGACGACTATAAATCAACTTTAAATAAGGCCTTGAAGCCCTATTGCACCAGGATACCGGCTATAAGCAAGCTGTAATCATCGATATCACGTGTCAGAAACTTTTTCAAATTGAATTTTGTCCAAGTCAATCAACAGTTTTTGGTAGATGAACAATCATCGCTGTTGCATACAAAAATTACCCATAATGAAGCTTCCAAATCGACCCGACTTCAATTTGATTCTTTCGCAGCTCCCGAAATATTCCAGAATCGCATCAAAAATACTTTCAAATATTTTCATACTTGGGGTACTGTCAAATTTTAATAACATCAAGATATCCTGAAATCGAATGAGCAGGAGCTCAATGATTGTATAGATGACATATTATCGTGACTTAACAAATCGAGTCTGTGCTTGCGCAAGATCATGGGTAAAATTGGCGTGGAGTAGTTAGATTTTTTATCATTTAAAATAAATACTCTGGCCATCCGCTCTACTGCAGAACAATTCAAAGGCCATACGTAAAGCCACAGTTTCAGGAGACAAGAAACAACTGCCAGCTTCTCTAAGGCTGTTAAAGTTGTATCATTAATGTTCTCTACCTTAAATTTAACATTGCAGAGCCCTTAAATTGCTTATTAGAAATGGATGCTTAATGCGGTCATAGACTGCAAGACGTCAACTCCAGTGTATAAATTACAAAAATAAGTATCACCCGAGAGTGTACAATTCATCGTGTGCAATGAGTCATCATACGAAATTGGCACGGTTCTTTCGCACGTTCTTACTAACAAATCAATCATTGCAGAAATCTGGAAGTTTTATAAATCTTTATGCAGGTAAAGTGTTACTATTATTACAGATCACCACCCCAAAATTAAACTATTCATGCCAAAAAACATATTTCATCTGCTTTGTCTTGACATTTGCTTCGACACGTCTTGCGATTGGCCATACGATTACGAAATTTGTTATCATTCAGAAGCAAACATGGACAATGCCGATTGTCTTAGTCGCTTCTAAATCTAAACGAACTTGATGGTAAGCAGCAGATCAGGTATAAATGCTCGAAGATTGCGTCGGTCGTTTTGGATATTTAAGACATGTCGTTGTCTCTTTTGGGGTAACCGAACAATAACTCTTTTTTTACCGAGCAATTGACGCAGTGGTTATAGCTGTGGTGTTTAGGACGAGAGGTACCGGGTTCGAATCCCAACGAGGGAGGGTTGCAAAAGGGATTTTTCATCACCTGATTACGATCGGTGATGACGATGAACACAACTATAACCCCTTGTTGGACTGCAGAATCCATGGACCGAACCATCGTCCATGTCAGTGCAGGCTGGCTGGAGCAATGCAATGTGCAGATGGATTTAAAATCGAACTTATATTCGTGGGTCCTCGATTTGCCTGATGACAGCGTAAGGTAGGGCGTTAAAAATTAACCGCGAAAGAGTTGGGAGAGCTTCGGCCCAGAAAA
>OY744477.1:17997259-18027259 GCA_963556175.1 Tipula confusa | reverse complement strand
TAGTCAACTCAATAGAGCCAGACAATATGGTTGTATCATTAGCAAGGATATGATATAATGTTCAGGAACCTTACTGAAATTATACTCCTTCCTTAAATTATCATTAGATAGAAGTTTTACATACTGGTTATGCCTGGGCCCTGGAAGTAGGGAAGCAGTTTGATTAATTACATTTGCAATTCCGAGCCTTAAATTTCAGCTGATATTCCTTTAAGTGTTATAACATTTTCCAACTAATTATGTACTTTTAAAGATCTGTGGTCACTCAATAAATAAACTAGTTTGATAAAGTTTTCCTTATTCAATGAAATATCTAATTCTGGATACAATTGCATCTATATCTATGGAGATCGCAGCAATTCGAAGAGTATTTCCAAGATTTTCGATTGCAACTTTTTTTATTTTGCACTGGTTTGAATATTTATATTTATGAAATCGTAATCCTCCAACTTTATGGGTCATACTATAATTTACTATGCATCCGTACCCTATATATTAACCCAAAAGTTTTGATCTATAACAGACGTCTTTAAAGTTGCTAAATTTCCTCATTGAATATTAAAATAAAACAAAATGTTCATGAAATGGTTACTTAGTGATGGTTCTTGCTGAAATTATATGATGGAGGAGGTTTTGTTATAAAATCTATAACAAAATACGAAACACAAATCTAAAATTGCTTCCTGAGATAACCATACGTGATGCACGATTTGAGTAATTAACAATTAAATTCCCCTGATTTTTTTGTGGGCAAAATTTCATAGTCAAAATTGTCATTTTACTTGGTTCAATTCTCATTCTCTTTATACGAGTATCATCTATAATTTTAAAATACACAATTATACATTTTGTTTTCTCATTTTTGTTTTTCAAGCTTAATATCATGAGAGGGAAGGAAGCATCTTCCATATTTAGGGCACTTTTAAATAAAAATTGTGTCGTGCAGTGTAATATTTAGTATAGAGAAATAATCATCAATTATATTGCTTCCCATGGGAATTGGTTTTAATTTCTTCATATTACGTATGATTATGTACGTATATTTTTGGTTGTTATTTTTAATGTTTCGAGCGGGGAAAAAAATGTTTTTTTACTTTTAGTATACGTTTTAAATACGCAAGTAAACAAAACTGAAAAAATCGCTCTAGTACAATTTCTTTCCGCTTTTTGGTCAAAAAATCGAACGCATGCGTAAAATAATTAATACTTCTAACTTTCTACGCTATATGGTTATGGCGTTAGTGAAATTTGTGATATATGTTTAAGACGCCATTGTATAGTGTGACATTATTGTGTTTTAGATAAAATATTTCGATATTTCAAAAACCATATTTATATACACAGCAAATTTTCGGAGTACATAATTGTTATTTATATTATGATTCATTTCAGAATGTCCAATGAATAAATTAATTTAAATGAAAATATTTTATGATTTTTATTTAAATTCAAATGTTTTAGCCGCCAAATATTTGAAATAAGCAACGCTCCCATTTAACAAAAATATAACAAAAACCTAACCTCACTCTCCATAGGAAATCTGAGTGTAATTCGGAGATGATTTCGGAAAAAAGTCGGACATGAATTCATCAAAGTATCTAATTTTTCTCGGATATAAAAATACTTGGGAAATTGGGAAAACGGTAATAAACTTTTTTTTAAAGATTAATCATACAAAATATAATTTTGTATCGCCTCATAAAATTAAAGGGAAGCAGTGCTTTCCTTGCTTCTAAGAACGCTACGCCACTGAAATATTTATATATATATATATATATATATATATATATATATATATATATATATATATATATATATATATATATATATATATATATATAAACACTATTATTTTGACATTCCGATAAACTTTACTTGACGTTTATTTAGTTTATATATTTTCAAAATAATAAATAAAGCCACGAAAAACTAATATAATCAGATTAAAAATATCTACTTAACCAATGTCACGTCAATTTCAATTAGGGTCAGTTACATTTTCATTGTTTCAAAATATGAAAATGGAAAAATTATAAAATAAAAAATATTTCGGGAAAAATTATCGATGTAGGACAATTTATTAATAATAATTATATCATAATTTTTCCAACCAACATAAATTATTGAAAAAAAAAATATCAGTTGGTTTTAGTATTTTTGTTTTAATCCTTCCTGGGAATTAAATATTATTATGACGAACTTAATGGGTTTTACATGTTTATGTTGGTTTATATACTAAATATGTATAACATTAAATTTTTATTTACTAATATGATACACAAGTTTTCAATCAATATTTTTTGTGGATGAGTCGGTTTGTGCTTTAAGATAAGTCAATTCTGGTAACATAACATAATTTTTGATAATTTTTTTTTTTTTGAGTGATATTTGAATTTATTCTAAATTTAGTTTAAATGGTTTAAATATTACTTTGGAGGTTATTATTTTTGAGAATTATCTAAGCAACATGTTCGATGTCACCAAAGAATAAAGTGTTCATTAATACAAGTTGTAAACAAATATCCCACGTGAAAAACTCAGCATTACTTTCGAGCTTACATTTAAAATATCCATTAGCAAAACTTTGTCCATTAATTCCCAAATAATAGTATATTTTCTTATATTGTTAATAAAGTATATAGGTTGTGGCATTCTCACCTTTAAACATTAGAGGTCATTATGTATTTGTGTTCGAATGACCATAATCAATAACAAAAATGTTAATTTGAGTGAATATAAAATAATCAATTATTTATGTGTTTACCTTGAAGGTGACAAATGTTAGGAACAGTATATACGGTAGTATTATTTATAATCGGATATTAGTCAGCTAACTGACATAAACATGTTTTTGGAAAAAACTAGATTTATATATAGGCCAGTGCAATGGCAGAGCATCTATTTTTTAGTAAGGTATTTGTGTTTTATTTGAGTCCATTTTAACGAAAGCTGATTAATGTTGGTAGTTGTTTTAGTTTATATTTAACATTTTAAATTTTAAAACGAACGTGATAGCCTAGCACGATAATTGAGGTGATTTACCGGTTGCAGTTGATGGAGTTTCGTGATGATAGTGCAGAAACTTTACTCGCCTTAAATTACTCGCCTTAAATTTCTTTCTTCGGAAATTTCTGCCGATCCATTTGAGCGTAAATCCTATGGAGCCACGTATACCGAACGAATTTCGTGTTTATCACAAAACTGCCACAATTTTACTGGATTAACCGCTGTACCGTGGCCACTCACAATGATCTATGGAAATCCATAAGTGGTAAAGATCTACGGCTAGCTTGCATGCCGCAAGTAGCCATGCTTTTGTCGTCATCTTCCATGGATTCACGAGAGCCTGTGCCACCTCCAGACGGCTCGATTGACACTTTGTACAAAGACGCACAGCCTTTTCGATATTTGCCTTCATTCTCGCAATATATACTTGGATTATATCCTTCGGCACGACTAACTCGAAATGGCTGGAACTCTTCAGTGGCTTTACTCTCTGGCCAAGCTATAGTGTCCACTGTATTATTTGCAAAAGAACCGCGTCTTTAATTATCGATGCGATTTAATCTTCGGTATGCATGGTTGGCCTGTGGACCGTATCTTTAAGCCGTATCTATAGTTCTCAAGTAGTAAGCTATTAGACGCTCCTTCAAACAATTGGTAGTTATCACTAAATAGCATTAGGACGTTTGCTGAGACATCCTTTAAAAGAAGCTGGTGCAAAAAGTCCGCAAGGGTTGCTGTGTCTTGAATAAAAGAATGGTATTAAAAAATTAATTGAACCTAGGAAAGATGGCCCTTATCCGTCGGTGGTGAGCTGCTCGATTCTTTATTCGTGAAAATGGGTAGATGAACAACCAATCTGACATTTGTCTTGTTTTAAATGGATTTCAGCTTGATCAAACTGTTGGAAGATCTCGATCAACCTCTGGTCATCTAACGATGATATTGTCGAAATATGGTATGACTTCTGAAATCTCCATGAAATTTAAGAATATTCCTGGCGAGGTACTAGTAACGAATTCGAGTCGGTTGATCTTAAACGCATCCTTATGTATCGTAATTGTCTGAAGCAGTGCGGATGCATCTACAACAAGCTGTTCGTACGCCTGAGTAAGATCGAGTTTTGAAAACACGGAATCGTTTGGTACTGTACTGTTTACAACAATTAATTTTCTGGTAGAACTGGAAACCACTGTGGTGTCTTTGTTCATCATCGATTTGTAGTCACCGCTAAATCTTACACTGCTATTGAACCAGGTAACGTTCCATCGGAACAGGTACTACAGAGGTAGCCCACTCGCTGTTATCAATTGATTCAATAATTTCCTGTCAAATTAATTTACCCAGCTCCATTTCAAATTCAGCTCGCATTGAAATTTAAATTTTCCATTCTGGCACACGTATAGGAGTAGTTTTTGGAGCCACTTGGAGAATATCAAAAGGTCCACTGTATGAACCCAGCTCTGGTAAAAATAGGTGACCGAATTTTATCAGTACACCGGAAGAACTGGTGTCTTTGATTGCATGTACTCCTTGAATGAAAATTCCCAAAAGCTCGAACCGCAATCGATCCCAAGAACACTGATTTTATTCCATATAGTGATGACAATGGTAGACTGGAAATTGGTTTACCATTGTACTGTACATCAACGTCTAAACATTCTAAAATACCGGGTTCCGTTGAAAATTTACCAGTTTCAGATTTACCTCACGAACTGATGGTGATTTAGCCGATATAATTCTTTGGAATGTTATCTCGATAATGATAGTGTGTCTCAATCCAGAGTCCGCTTCGGAAAGACACGGAATATGGTTAATATTAACGATAGTAGATATATTATTAGTAGAAGGTTTGGAAACAATTTTAACTTCTCTGTGATTACGATCCGAATGTCTTTTATTGTGACTCAGTTTGTTGCGGGTGCTGACCGGTAGATCGGTCATGATCCTCACCGCAGCTGAAACACCTTTGAGATTGTAACGGTTTCTTTTGTTTAATAAATTTGGCCGGGGCTTTTTCATGCTTAGTCACGATTTTCATCATAAGTGCGCCTCAGCAATGACCTGTTAATTCTTCTTGGCAGGGCAAAGGCATCAATGAATGAAACGTCGCTTTGCTCGTGATGCAACTTTTGATAAATTGTATCTTAAGCCATGAACAAGTATAAAAAAATCAACCATTAGACGGTGATCTCTTTGTTACCAAAAGGACCAGGCAGTCACTTTTACTAGCATCACAGTGGGGTGCTACTAGCACTTTACATCAACAATTAGAACGACACAAATTACATTCACAGGAGTTTTCCTTAACAATTGTTGGATCAACTGTTATGTCCGCAGTCTATAAAGGCTACCATTCTGAGGTTTAAAGAACACAGTTTGGTTTTTCTGCTGACTTGGGGAAAATTTACCGACAAGTCATTCGTTAGTCAAAAGATACACTCTTACAAAGAAAAGTTTTGTCCCATTACAACCAATTTGGAAATTTTAATTATTAGAGGCCACCTACGGGCTTGTGTCTGCGCCACATCTTGCCAACAGAGCAATAAATCAAATAGCGGATAACATTTCATGTTATTTGCAATGACCTTTATGTAGACGACCTCATGACTAGAGCTGACAAAAAAGGCGAAACAGAAACTATCAAGGAAATGGTTAAGGAAAATATTACAAGCCTATACGGGATTCCACTCAGAAAGTGCAAATCAAACAACACCAAAAAACAGATCACAGAAAATAAAAAACATATCCATTTGTCTTGCAACTGTCAGAATTTCGAACTTTTTAAAACGGTCGCTGCTTTTCGAAGAACATCGGTTGTTCGATCTCTTGGAGTATAGTTATCTCCAATGGTAATTGAATTTAAAATATTCTTGCAGATGTAACAATTTAGAATGGGATGTTCCACTTCCACTCAACTTTTATTTTCAATGGACAAAAGTAAAGATTTTGTTTAGAAATATTAGGAAAAATTTTTGGTTGAACTGATTTCAAAATCTTCCTTATGAATTGGCCGTTTTCCGTAGTCACTTTTCGACGATTTTGTGACATACAATGTGTATACGAGCATCTTGAACATGTCATTGCTGCCAAAAAGTCAAATAAGATTGAGTGTATTCTGTTGATTCATTCGTATTTGTGTTTAAAGCGAGCCTAATTGATGGTAATGTCTCTGCCCATTTGCTGTGTTTGTTTTCTATGACAAAGGCTTTATGTCGTTCCATATCCCGATTTGTCCGTTCGACCGGGTCCACTTACAAATTTAGAGCCACTGTCTGAAATTATTCGCCTTGGTAATCGATTATTAAGAAATATTTTTAGAAATATTTCCTCGATAAGTTTTTGGACCAAGTCGTAGCCGAAAAGTTTCGTAGTGGACATATTTCCATCCATCTGGTTGATACATCTTCGATAATAATAATCCACTTACATAAATTCATGTTATGTAATAGGAAGTGGACCGAAAATATCAATGGCTATCAATTAAGATATATCAATAGTTATTCCAACCATTCTTGATCAGATATATATCGGTAAAATCTCCACGCGTCATATGATATTCTCCACCGGTCCATATTCAAATACCTTGGGAAGCTGCAGGCCTGCAATAACGACTTTACCTTCCTTACATTCATAGGATCCAGCATACGCAATTGCTAAATCGTTTTTTGGGTTTATTTTAATAACTTTTTGTGCAATGATATGACCCAAAACTCTCGGTTAACTT
The DNA here is from genome assembly GCA_963556175.1 of Tipula confusa. NCBI lineage: Eukaryota > Metazoa > Arthropoda > Insecta > Diptera > Tipulidae > Tipula > Tipula confusa. Next base: position 18,020,529 of record OY744477.1, on the reverse strand, counting down.
GCAAATTAGAATGCTTCAAAACGGTTGAATATCATTCCTAAATCAATTATATGCTGTTTAAATGAGTCGGATAAAGCAACTATGGATAAAGCAACATTTTTAGTCCTAATTATATAATTGAATGGGACACATAATTTAATTTGACAAAACATGCTTGAAATGGCCTAAATAAAAATTCCCTAACGAAATCACATAATTGAAAACCACAAGGACAACCTTTCAAAAATAAACTAACTCACAAATTAACTTTGGCCTGTATGTATGTTATGTACACATTATCCATAATTTTGTGTAGTTACGAGTATTCCCTGTCGTATCGTACGTAACATATTACATTGTATATACGAGTGGTATTGTATACAACAATGTAATGATGATTGATACGGTAAATAATGAATTGTGTGTGTGTGTGTGTATGTATTTTTATGTGCTTAGTTAATATACCGATATACACAAAAGTTTTAAACTACTTTGCGTGTCATCCGAATACAAACTACCCTAAAACTATAAAGTTGTGCCCATAGTAAACGAATACGTAATTTTTTTTTTGTTTGATTAAAATCTACTGTATTCATTATTTGAGTGATAAGAGGAAACGATACGTTGGTCTAGATGTCAAATCAATTTTATTATTTTTTTTTTTGATTTTCCGACATTTTCCGGGAGGGTTGTACGCGATTTAAATTCAATTTGTAAAGCCGAATGTTATCAATTTTTTATTATCTCACAAAAAAAAATTATAATATTATTATAACAACGAGAATCCGAAAATAAAAGCTTTGGTCGAGAGCTTTTATTAATGATATTTTTTTTTGTTTGGTCTCACCCACATTAACAAAATTATCATTTTAATAGCCGAAGAAATATAATTTTCAATAAAAATGATTTTATCTAGATATTATTATATGGGGTTTTATTGTTTTAACGATCTGAAAAATAAATTAAATTTTTATTAGTGGGTGGGTTGGACAATTATTATTGGACGACCCTTAAACGACAATTTGCCTATATCGATGAATCGATGTTAATGCATTTCGTTTTTTTTTTATTAATTTTAACGATTTTGATGGGTAATTAGCTATCGTTAGTATTTATGAGAAATCGATGAATGCGATAAGCAGCGGTTATTAATTTTAATCGGTTTTTGGAGGATATGAAAGTGGAGTATTAATTGCAATCGAACATTAATTTTTGTTCATCAATTTTAAATCAAAAAACATTTCAAATATTACACTATGACCTTCAAAATGATAAATGCAATAATGTTTAAACTGAGAGGTCTTAAGTTACAACAAATCTAAGCAAGGAACAAATGGCAAATTTCAATGTACGAAATCAAAAGAAGAATCACTTTAAAAATTTCAAAGTCATATATTATTATATTATTATATTATTATATTATTATATTATTATATTATTATATTATTATATTATTATATTATTATATTATTATATTATTATATTATTATATTATTATATTATTATATTATTATATTATTATATTATTATATTATTATATTATTATATTATTATATTATTATATTATTATATTATTATATTATTATATTATTATATTATTATATTATTATATTATTATATTATTATATTATTATATTATTATATTATTATATTATTATATTATTATATTATTATATTATTATATTATTATATTATTATATTATTATATTATTATATTATTATATTATTATATTATTATATTATTATATTATTATATTATTATATTATTATATTATTATATTATTATATTATTATATTATTATATTATTATATTATTATATTATTATATTATTATATTATTATATTATTATATTATTATATTATTATATTATTATATTATTATATTATTATATTATTATATTATTATATTATTATATTATTATATTATTATATTATTATATTATTATATTATTATATTATTATATTATTATATTATTATATTATTATATTATTATATTATTATATTATTATATTATTATATTATTATATTATTATATTATTATATTATTATATTATTATATTATTATATTATTATATTATTATATTATTATATTATTATATTATTATATTATTATATTATTATATTATTATATTATTATATTATTATATTATTATATTATTATATTATTATATTATTATATTATTATATTATTATATTATTATATTATTATATTATTATATTATTATATTATTATATTATTATATTATTATATTATTATATTATTATATTATTATATTATTATATTATTATATTATTATATTATTATATTATTATATTATTATATTATTATATTATTATATTATTATATTATTATATTATTATATTATTATATTATTATATTATTATATTATTATATTATTATATTATTATATTATTATATTATTATATTATTATATTATTATATTATTATATTATTATATTATTATATTATTATATTATTATATTATTATATTATTATATTATTATATTATTATATTATTATATTATTATATTATTATATTATTATATTATTATATTATTATATTATTATATTATTATATTATTATATTATTATATTATTATATTATTATATTATTATATTATTATATTATTATATTATTATATTATTATATTATTATATTATTATATTATTATATTATTATATTATTCAATATTTGTAACATTTCTTTTTTACACTGTTTTTGCAAACAGTATATTTCCCTTTATTTCCATTCTACTAATTTCAGAATTACCTTCCTCAGATAGTTTTACATTTTGAATGGAATTCTCCTTTAAAAATATATTATTTCCGCTCTGTGTTGACGTTATTTGACATATGTGACCAATTACCATTTTGATACCGTACTTCGCTCCTCACATTTTTTTAGACTGTTTTAAAATGAGTTAACATATAGGTTATGGACAGTCGGGCTAAAACCTAATTCAATGTAACATATTATTTTTTTGACATTTTAATTATGAATTTAAAAAATTAGGTTATTTAGAAAATATTTTAATTATCAAACAAGTAAGTTGATTGTATTTGCAGACACAGATCATTGACTTGTTAACACGATTATAGCCTTCCAAACTGACTAACAAAGCAAAATAAAAAATTGTTCTAATTCTAAAATAATTAATTTGATAAAAAAGCACAACTAAAATATCAAATACTCAAATTTAAACATAAATTGGTTTATGGGTTGCTTATCAAAGCTTTTGTTACGTTTTTTTTTATTAAACCAAAAAAAAAAATTAATTGATTTCGTCCCAAAAAAAAAATTAAAAGTGGCTATATATACCTCAACAGAAAAGTTATGGTATACAAAAATAAAAGGTTGTCGTCAATCACAATTAAACACAAAAAAAACATTTTTAATTCCATGAAAATACAGTATGGTAAAATCAAAATTAGACGTGTCATTGGCGGAATATTGAAAAATGACTGGGTTTTCCGTATCGTACCACACGATGGTTATAAACAAAAATAATATTATGATGATTGATTGATTGAATAATTTATATAGCTAGCTATATAAAGCATTGTCGATTCGAAGCCATCACAACATAAAATATACATATATTTACATAATTTTTCCGCAATGACGTTACAATATTATTTTAAGTTTGAATTCTAAAAAGCACAGCATAATTTATAAACAATGTAAGTAAATCTGTTTTCCGTTCGATGTTTTTTTTTTATCAATGTGAAAATATCTTAACACTTAGATTTTCATTATTGTATGAAGATAGGCGACAACCCAGTAAAATGTAACATTTCATGCTACACAAGGAAAAAACAAAATTTGTTGACAATTTAAATTTTTTGTTTCGAATGAAATGTCACTTTAAATTGAGATAAAATTATTTTACAGTACACAAACATATATATATATATATATATATATATATATATATATATATATATATATAATATATTATTTATATATATATATATATATATATATATATATATATATATATATATATATATATATGTATATATATATTTATATATATATATATATATATATATATATATATATATATATATATATATGTATATATATATATTTATATATATATATATATATATATATATATATATATATATATATATATATATATCAGCGCTGGCAAGTTTGAAACATTTTCGTTTAAAACATGTTCGAAACAAATGCTTTTGTTTTAAACTTAAAAACATTAAAACAATTTGAATATTTTTTTAATAATATCTACCATGTATTAATAAAGATTGGAAGGAGAAGTGGGCCCAAAATTGACCCCTGCGGAACACCAGATGAAGGTGTGAATCTCGAAGATTTATAACCATTAAACAACAAATATTGCTCTCATCTGACAGATAAGAATAAAAATTGCAACATCTGATTGAAATAACCCAAAAGACCTAAGTTTAATACTTACAGTCGACTTGTCGATTACCGTCAACAAAACCAACAACAAAATCAGTAAATTCAATTAAGTTGGTTAAAGTAGATCTTTGTGGATAAATACCATGCTGTTTCTGAGGAATTGAATTTCGAACAAGATTGAATAATTTATTATGTAACATTTTCTCAAATATTTTGGCAAAAGAATTTAAAATATAAATTGGTCGATAATTAGCAATATCAGCTTGATCGCCCTTTTTAAAAATAGGGATAATATGTGACTGCTTCCATTTGTCTGGAAAACACAATGTTTTTATTGCAAAATTGAAAATTATTCGAAGAGATCTGTAAAGAATATCTTTTAATTCTTTAATAAAATAATTAAGCATTAAGTCGCCGTCCTGCACCTTTATTGATATTAAGGTTATCAAGTACACTAATTACATCAAAATCAGAACAATATAAATCTGAAGCTACATCTGTATCTATATAGTTCCAATTAGTAGTTACTGTACCACTATAGACACCTTGAAATTGTTCTGTGAAAAGATTCGCAATTGTGGAAGGATCAAATAAAAGCTCGATTTATTTTTTAACGAATTATTATATTTCCAGAACTTCTTAGGATCATATTTAATTTGATCTTCGAGAGACCCATGGTATTTTATAAAACATCGCTTCTTTTTAATGTCAACTGACCTTCTCAATTTCAAAAAAGCACACGATCACAGTAGTTATTATAAATACGCAGCTTTTTACGAATTTTATTTTTATCTTTAATAAGTGTTATAAGGTAACGTGAAGTCATCAAAATATCATTAAAAATATCGACCATTTCATTACAACCATACCGTAGCTTACGAAAATTAATCGAACAACTAAGGTTAGTTGACTGGAATTTAATTTTGTTTAATCGAATAATAACTAGAAGAGGAGGGTGGAACGGATCAATTTTTGAAAGGGCATGCAAACTTGAAATTACTTTAACTTGCATAATTTCAAGGCTACTTAAAGCCAAATCAAATATTTTATTTTGATTGTTTTTAACTAAATTTAGTTGGTATCCAGAAACTTCCAACATATTAATTAAATATTCAATGCAGCGATTGTCTTAGAACTATCTAGATACCATTCGATGCATGACAAATTAAAATCACCAACTATACAAAACTTACAATTGGGGGATGCAAAAACAACGAAATCCGATAATATGTCACAAAATTGTTTATGCACTTCAAAATTAACGTTTATATTAAAATAAACCAGACTAACTTTGATAAAGACGCAATCAAAAACATGGTAATCGTTCCAGAGATCGATTCTACTTGCAGAAAAACCATGTCATAAAGCACCACCACCGTCAACTTTTGCGTGTATATCAACGAAATTGCGATCACTTCAAAATACCGTGTATCTACTATCAAATAATTCGCTGGAATTTATAGAAGGATTCAGCCAAGTTTCCGTTAAACATATAATATCGAAATTGGCTGACAATATTTGCTATCTCACATCATTTAGCTTTGTTTTCATATCATTAATATTCTGATAATAGTTGAGGTCTATATTACTCATATTATTTATAATTAATAATCGAATCTAAAATTTAAAAAAATATATAATATAACAAAATTATTTCTTAATATTTACTAGTCTATCCAAATCCAATTTGTGACGTAATTTTAATCAGTTCAGCACCATCTGTCTTTCGGCAATAAATGTTTCCATGGCTGGCCCACACATACTTATATTTGTTGTTATTGTTTTTTGTTTGAAGAAGTACTGCTTTACTCTTAGCAAGCAATATTTTTTTCCATCCTGGTAAATAGTCTTTGATAATTATTTTATTAGTACTATTAAAGTTAATATCGCTTGCTTTAACACTATCTCTTAAAGAGTTTTAAAGAGTTGCATTATAGTGTCCTTGCCAAATTTAATATACAATTCAACAGAAATTGGTTTAGGCGTAGTTTTGGAGTACGTTTTGTGGATATGCTTAATACACCCTGTATCATTTTTTGTAAACCCAATGTTTTTAAACAGTTTGTCAGCCACCACCAACAAGTTTTCATCTTTAACACATGGTACACCAAATATTTGTAAAGTAGACCGGTTACAAAATTTTTCAACCACTTCTAAACGGGTATATTACTACATAGCTTGAGTTGCTTATTTAAATTAATGTTTTCCACTTTCAAGGTAGCAATAACACTGTCATGGGCACACCTTTCCAAAAATTATTTAAAATTATCATTTTAATAATCTTTTTATCAAGATTACTGCAACTCATTTTATTTTTGTTAGAAATTACTCCGCCATTATCTTTAAGGCCAAATTATTTATTTTAGATAAAATTGCAGGTCGATACCTATTGAATTTGCGGAACAAACCTTTATTAAAATTTGTCAAATTTTATGGATAAAAAATTTCTTGTATGATCCCATACAATCAGCCAAATGATTTCAGCGCACATCACTTGGTAATTAAAGAGTTTTGCCACCTGCAAGGTGTTTTGCTACCTGCACATTGCAATGCCACCACCTCGATCTGAGTCCTTTCAACAGATTCATAGCCTAGTAACGTGTACAATTGTACTTCATTACAATACATCCATATCTCATTAATTACAATAATGTGAGGTGGGGTATTCAATGTTTTTAAAATAATAATAATATTTTCAAAATTTTTCCGGAGTGATCTAGAATTTATCAAGACATACCTTAAGGATGTTGAGAAGATAAAAAACCTTGATTTTCATGGATAACTGATTCATAAAGTTGTTTACCTTTAGGTGAAGTCAACCTCGAACCCCAATGTAAATGTTTAGCGTTGTCGCCTCCTGCAAGAAAGTTTATGCCCAGCTTATTAAAATAATCAGTAAATTGCTGCTTTTTAATTGCGTGTTTAAGTGAGCAGTAAACGGCAGAAATTACACGATTACCAGACCATTCCTCTAGGCAGATACTAGTTGCTTGAATGTGATATTTATCATATTTGTTTAGTTCATAGTGCTTTATTCTTTTTTGATTAAAACTGCAGTGCCGCCATATGTTTTACCATCCGGATGTTTGGTGCCATAAACCGAATAGACATTAATTTTTTTATACCAACTGGCTGGATTTTGATTTCATTTATATTTCCTCTCTTAAGCGTAGCAATGTAAAATTTAGCATCTGTTAAATTACCTATAATTTTCACGATTACCTTACTTGAAGCCTCTCTTAGATAAATCGGTGGCGGCTTCTCGTTTTTACTAGGCCATCGGACATTTCGACCCTACTTACTGGCCTATAGATAGAAAGAAAATACCTGATCGTATAGACTTCGTATAGTCAAATTGAGTACCGATGCTTTAAAAATTGACCCAGCTAGACGTATAGCAGCAAATTTACTAAATGAGATAAATAAAGAAATGTCATTGAACAGAACTATCAACTGGACATCTCTCTGTCCACATCACCAGAAGATATTGAAGTAGCAACAAAAAATTTAACTCAAATAATGGGATTCGCTGCAAAAAAGGCTACAACTGGTGTTATAAGCTCTGAAAGAGTCAATAGGCCAACACTTAACATTCAGCAGTTAATTCAAGAAATCGAATCCACCAATCAGAGAACCAGATGGTCTCTGGGTCAGAAGTTACATTGAAAAGGCTATTGTTTTCTCCAACCAATTAAAAAAAGGAATTTACACCAAATGAACAAAGCAGTGTTAGTATACTGCCGGATTATGCAAAGGTTGATATCGTAAAACCTATAATATTTAAGTGGAAAAGTATTAAAACTACTATTAAAAGTCTAAACCCAAAGAAAGCTCCAGGACATGATTTAATTACCAGAAAAATGCATAAAACTCTTAACCTATATATTTAATGCAATAATGAGGTGGGGATATATCCCTAAAAAATGAAAAATATCATTAATTATAATGATCCCGAAGCCTGGTAAGGACGAAACGTAAGTCGCGTCATACTGGCCGATAAGTTTTCTTCCGACTGTTTCAAAACTTTTTGAAAAAATGTTACTACAAAAATTACAACCCATATTATCTGCAGGGCATATTATACCAGACCACCAGTATGGGTTTCGTGACCAGCATAGTACTGTAGAGCATGTGCATAGAGTTGAAATGCAGTTACTAGAGAAAAATACATAGTGTTCCGCCGTTTTTCTAGATATTGCACAAGCTTTTGACAAAGTGTGGCATAAGGGCCAGTTATACAAAATAAAAACTCTGTACCCAAACAAATTAAATGCAATTCTTGAAAATTACCTGTTCGAAAGAAAATTTCAGGTCAAGCAAAATGAAGCCATTACCGAACTAAATCTGATAATCCCATGATGTAAAATCCGTTTTACAACTCTGCCCTGTTGGGATTCGTTTTTTGAGTCACGGGAGTTATTAGTTTTGTTAAAGGGCGAGTTTTGTTTGTTTAATGGTTATTTCATTTAATTTTCGTGATAAATAATTGTTAATGCATATTAAGCGTGTTGGTGGGTCAGTTTACTATTATTTTAGAATTTTCAGGTGAAAACTAAATTTTATTTTTTGATTTAAATTTGGCTTCGTCAAAAACCACCAAAACATTATTTTAACTTATATCTCTCGCCTCTCTCAATTAAATAATTAAAATTCTAACATAAAAAAATTGTAATTATTACGAATCGTAATTATTTTATTTATAATTTAAAAGTTTTCGCACCCTTGCGACCCCAAATATAAAAAATTAATAAACGGAAATTAATTGAAATATCATTCCTATAGTTTTACTATCGAACTGCTGGATGTGCAAGTTGTAAGTTGTAACCAAGAAAAACCTTTTCCCTAGGTCGTATATAACGATATATATATATATATATATATATATATATATATATATATATATATATATATATATATATATATATATATATATATATAAAGTTGGGTTTTGTTCTTAACAAGCCATGTGTTTAGAGAGAAGCAAAACAATAAAACTGGGTTAGACCCTAAAAATGTAAAAATGGGGTTTAACGACACCCCCAAAATAAGAAAACCTCCTTTGTACGATACATATACACACATCATGATGATATTGTACCCAATATCTTTGTCGATATGTGTATAAATGTTAATATAGGGTGGCGGGTTAGTGTTATATGCCTATATACAGTATATAATAAAGATGATTTTAATGATGATTTCTTATTTATACAAAGATACTTTATACCCGAGATAGATTTTTAATGATAAAATTAAGGTCAAGTTATATTTTAATAACCATTTGAATCTTTCAAGAATTTAATAATATTCTTTATTGTTATTACAAAGATTCTATTCATTTTTGGTTATCAAACCAAACAACAACAAAAAAAAAATGAAGCACAAAAAGGAGATAAAAATGTACAAGAAACATTTTATTTTTTATTATTAAATTTAAGGTTGTAAAATCAAAGGATGAAATATCCTTTTTTTTGTGTAAGTAAATAGGAAGTGTAAAAAAAGTACCGGGACGATCGTACTCCTCGCACAAATTAGGTTTTGGAAACTGTGATTATAATTTTACTTTAAAGGTCATTGGAAGGTAGCCTAGTAAAAATAATTTTATCCATCTTGTTCCCGTTTTTTCATTTATCTATGAAAAAAGAGTCTTTTAGAGTTCAATATATATTTACATCAAACATAATTTCGACCTATTGCCTTTTCTTTCTGGTATGTTTGGCTAGAAGTTTCTCTATTCAGGTATGTCTGTTTTTTGTGCAATATAACCTAAAAATACGATTTTCATAAAATTTTTAAGCCTTTACCATAGGATGGTTTTGTTACTTGCAAGATTGACTTGAAGCATTTATGTAAAGGAGTTTCTTGTGTCAGTATTTCACGATGAACTGTCTTCCGTTACTTTTAGCGTTATCACTGCTGCTGATTTAGGACCAATTTTGTAATAAATTATAAACGAAACTTCTTCATTATTAGCACTTTGTCGACTTGGTTCATTACTTATTGATGGTGTCGGTGTCGCAGGTTTTTTTTTTGCTAGGCTACCAATTCGCGGAAAATAATACTTCTCCAAGATTTGTTTTCTATTTTCTATGTGATTTTGGTGTGTCCTTTTGTGTTTCTCCTTTATAATTGTGAATTGGTTTTCTTCATTGCTGATATCCGCAACCATTCAATTCCATTTAAGGAATGCTCCTTAGAGACTTTTTTTATGATTTGTATAAATTTTTCAGGTATTTTTGTCTCGTTGATCATATTCGGGTTTAATTTTTTCGTAGTATTCCACCTATCACTCCTTTATTTATTTCCGGTAGGCTTATGTGGTGTCTATGGTAAGATGGGTGTGGCACTGTGAATTATTCTAATACAACCAGGTTTGTAAAAAAGTTCTTTGTTATACTCTTCCAAATGCGTATTCCATATTTTGATATTTTCGCCACTCGGAAGATTTGTCAAAGGTTTCGTTATCTTTGCAAAATCCTTAATGAAACATCTATAGTATGCCGCTAGTCCGAGAAACAATTTTACAATTTTAGATAGCAGCCACTTTCTTTAGATCGGCCTTAATCACTGGTTCGTCATGATACAATCTAGGAATTTGGTTTCTGTTTTTAAGAATTCTGTCTTTTCCAAATTGATTCGTAGATTGGTCATTTTGGGTTTAGAAAAAATGTTCTCAGTATTTATTAGATGTTCTTGAATGGAACATCTAATCTTTTTCTCTCAAAAACAATTAGTGCTTTAATTTAGACATACCAAGTTTTGCTAAAAAGTTCCTACAACATCCGCATCCAATTTTTAGTTCACTATCCAATTCGGTTAGTTATTTGGAGTTCTTTAAGGTTGTAATAACTGGCCCAAACAGTGTTTCGTATTTTCGAGAGCATTATTCGAATTTTCTGTTTTAATTCGAAAGAGAGGTGGCTATCTCAGATTTCCAAACTATTGAAGTGGTATCTTCATTTTTGAAAAAGGTGTATTGATATTGATTTTTCGGTTAAATTGAACATCAAATTGTTTCAGTGTGTCATCACCAATTATGCCGTTTTCGATTTCCCCCCCTGCGATACTAATTTTAAATATAGCATCGTATTTCCGGCTAATTGATGGTTAATATAATTTTTAATAGCACTCGTATCAATGTTTTTTCAGGGAAAAGCCATTAGCAGTTGTGAATATTCATGTTTATCTCCTTTTTCCTGAGTATCTTTGGAATAAGCTCTTTGTTGCTTTCGTGGTTTACTGTATATTAAGTTTCCTCGCATAAAGAATTGCTAGTCTTGTTGGAATTGTTGCGGCGGATGGTTCATGTAGTGTGGCTGTTGAATATTCTTCCGTTTAAATTTTATGGGCAATTAAAAAGAATTGGTGATTAACTTTCGCGTAGAAATCATCCAATATCAAATTTCTTTTAGATAAATTGCTAAGGAAATGTCTTATAGTCCTCAAGTTTTGTCAGAGTATCATCCTCGAATATATTGTACGTAGAAGAACAGATTCAGCATTCCCTTAATTTTCAGGATGATACTCTGATACGCTAATTTCATTGACTTTTTGTACACTCCGTTAATATTATATTTGGTGAAAGCTACAAAAAAAGGGATACCATAAATTATATATATGAAAAAGTTAAGTCAAAAAGAAATATTGTTGTCAGATATTTGCGAAAGAATATAATATAAAAAGAAAAGATCTTAAAAATGAACTGGAGATGAATTCATAAAAGTGTTCGGGCAAATATGACACTGTGTTTGGTATAAGGGTTCGTTTTTTAATTAATAAAGTTCCCAAAAAGGTTTTTGGTATCTAAAATGTACCACACATATGAAATCTCAACACCTCTCTGATGATTCCACTCACAACATCACCCATTTCATTTTTTTGTGTTGTTGAACGAAATGCATTCAGACTATAAATCATTTCCCACAGTGATACTCGAAAATGAAATATATGTTTGAACTTGTATCGATCGCATTATTATTTTTATTTTGTTTGGTATTTTTATTCATTGGAAATTTATTTTTATAAAATAAATAAATAAATAAATAAATAATAATTGAAGCTTGAATTGAAAATGAATTTCATTTCGACATAAAAAAAATATATATAGTTTTCTTTCTATATACTAAGAATGAAAATACATTTTTCATCTCTCAGATTACTTTTTTTATTTGTCCTTGCTCCATATTTTTATACTTGAAATTGCCTTATTGTTGGTAACGAAAATATAAAATTACTTAGATGTTTATACATTCTGAAGAAGGCTTCAATAATCCATTATTATAGACATCATATTATTATATTATTGGAAAAATATAATTTTTATGTTTGCAAGAGTGACTGAAAAATATTATTGCAACGCAAATATTACGGTTTTCGATTGGTGAATGACGGCAAATAATTTTATTGATGCGATGTGGAATTAGATTGAGGTTAGATTGTTATTTTTAAAATACAAAATGGCTTTTTAAATATGGGAAGGGTGAAATAGACTTAAAACTAGGTTAAAACTGGTGTCAGATGTGATTGATGTTTCACACGAATTAAAGGGTTTCACAAGTCTCTAATCAATTGTTTTATCTCGTCATCTGGTTCTCGCAGAGAAATTAATTAAGACGGCTACCACTTTGCTTTCACCATTGACAAAACTAATATTGGTTATAAATTGTAAAATAAAATCGAAGTGAGGACCCTTGCCTTAACTACGTTCCGATTTGAACGCAAGAGTATGGTAAACAGAGATGGTAATCATGAAATATTCTATTGTCGACAAAACGCTGAAACTTCTTGATAGAAGAATAAATGGCTAGGAATTCTTCAGATAGAATTAGATTGAGGAAAGGAATGAATTGCTACGATTTAAAATTCATAATTGGATAGTTATTTTGTCAACCCTTATTCTGTTAATCTAATGAAAGTAAACTTGTTTAGTAAACTGGGTTTCATGACTTTTAAGCAAAGCCTCCTATATAACAAAGCCGCAATGATCGGACAAATTTAAAAAAATCAAATCCATGTCATTTTAATTTAAAAATATTGATATAATTACTGAGTATAATTGATTGAGATTTATTAACAATATGTTTAAAGATTTGGAAATATAGATATAAAAAAATTGAGGTTGAATGACTTTCAATCCGAAAACTCGAATAAAAACAAAACATATTTTACATGTGTTCTTATGAAATATCGTAAAATGTGTGACCCTTATATTAAGCTCAGTTAAAAAAATGTTCGATCATTGCGGCTTTGTTATATAGGAGGCTTTGATCATACAAACAAAAAGTTTGTTTTTGTAATTTTTGTTTTTTTAATTTTTTTATATTTTCATGTTTTGCGCGTCACCGACTAGAATTAATTATATAGGAGGCTTTGCTTTTAGTCACATTACTAAGTGTGACCATTCTGTTTTTCTATGTCGTTTAGAGTTACTAGAGCAACATGAGTTTATCCTAATACAGATTATGACATATGACTTATCAGTTTTTGGTATACCAATTTTATCTAAGGTGTGATTAATTTTTAATTCAAAACTAATTCAGATCTTTGAACAAAAAAACTATTATGCACCATAAATAATCACATTTTGAACTATTTAAACTCAAAACAAATACAAAAAAACTTATTGAAAATATACAAATTAATTTTGCTTTCTTCTTTTTATTATTTGCATTGTTCAAAATGTCTTTCGATCAAAAAACTTGTTTGTAATATGTCTGAATAAACAATGTAATATAATAAAAGCAACTTTAACCTATAAACTTTTGAAATTAAACCAAAATATTATGTAGCTATGTTTATGTAGTGCTGGCGCATATTGAAATAACATGAAAGATTTCGTGACTTTAAACGTAGAAAATAGATTAAAAACAGTTTTTCCCGTTATAGTTAATAACGAAACTAGGTATATATATATATATATATATATATATATATATATATATATATATATATATATATATATATATATATATATATATATATATATATATATATATATAAAATATATAAATACATATATTTATATATAAATGTGTATAAACGTCAAGTGCTAAAGAAAATATTGTAGTATAAAGTTTTTCGTAATAAAAATAATAATAGTAATCATTAGCAAGAAGAAAATTATTTTGTTTATCTTGGAAAACATTTTTCGTATACTTCCTTTTTAGTCTTTCCGGCATTAAATTTTAGTTCGATTTATTTTGTAAAAGGTGGATTTAGCTTTTACCAATTATTATATAGGGTGTTCCAGTTTGAGGATGATTTTTAAATTTGCAGCGATAGATATCTTTTGTATTACATTGAGGAAATTTTCTGGGTATTAAAAATTGAAATTATGGCTATTTCAAAAATAAAACAGTCTGACTTTAGATTTTGTCGTTTATTTGCTAATTGGCCTATAGAAAAATAATGAAAATGCGAAATTTTTAACCAAGTCTTTAGCAAGAAGGAAATCATTGAAATTCATCGTTCCAGTATTTGCACAGGCACTTTAAGATGGCTTCTTAATATGTCGATGAAATATTCTAACTAATATATTGGCACAAGGAGTGAGTAAACTTATACGATTTTCATCAAGAAGATTAGTTAGTATATCAATCAAACTTCACAAAAATTGAGTTCCTCGATTTGTTGTTCTAAATTGGGGTACTCCCAATCGGCAAGCTTATTCATGTTCAAACTTCCAAGCGACTATTTTTGCGGTCATAGATAAGATAGCAAAAGTTTAGCCACCTTATAAATTGAACACTAACAGTGAGCATGTATTGCCATTTATTAGTTTGTGGCAATGGTCTTACTAGCTCTAAAACGATATGTTTAAATCGCCGTGTAGGAACGTCAAACAAACTCGAAAGAGATCTTGTAAGCCGACTTGTTAAGCTTTCTAAATGTTTAAACGTGTTCAGCCAACAAATGTTGAAATAATTTTGAAGGTGACAGGTCAAAATGACAATCCTTTATTGCCAAATAAATAGTGCCTTTCTGATTTAAAATATCTGGAATATATGGGAAAAGTTTAAAACTTAAAGAGTTTTAGTAAACTGGGAAAACCCAAAAAGGTCGTAAAAGCAGTGTTGACGATATCCTCGGAAGAAGCGGTGATTTGATGGTAAGCCCGTACCAAATCTTTATTTTGTACAAGAAACCTTTGTTATAATACTCGGATTTATGTATCTGTCTGGTACAGTTACCTCATTTGAACGATGGTCGTCGTATCCGCAAGGCCACCAGTTGACCAAATCCTAGGTGAACCATTTGCCCAAATTCGGTCTTAGCGATTTTATGTTTACTTGGATCCAGTTGACGAGGCTTATAGTAAATGGATGGTGTCAAATCGTATTTTAATGATAAACCCCAGCATGCGCTTAACCGGAAGATCATATCTTGGTTCCATATCTTGGTTGTTAAATTTTAATTGAATTGGAGTAAGCGTATTTGATTTTACCAAAACTCTTCACTCTTGAAATGCGTCCTGACCCTATTGCTGAGCTTATGCAGGAAGAATTTGAGTTTTCATTTTTTAAGCAAAAGCTAAAGTTTTGGAATTATTTTGAAAGAAACCACCACCCGTCGTTTAGCAGACAGCTAAAAATACTGCATTTGCCAAATTTCTAGATCAGCAACGAGCGTTTTGGGATGCTCCTTTGCATCCCAAAACGTGTAGGGCTCAGTCACATCAGACATGACGACTGAAAAATCAAAAGGACTAGTATAAAGGTTAGTTTTCGATCAGTTCCGAGCCAGCGTACTCGCTGTCCTTTTATTTCATGAAACAGATCGGGTTTAATTTACATTTATTGGTCTCGCGGTTGAATAAAACTCGGTAAGTGTCGTAATTGTTGCGGGTGGAGCCATATATCATTCGCATGATTCTTCTCTCGAATGTCATCAGTCATATTTCATACTGATCCATCAGGGTTTAAATCTCATATTCAAACATGACCATGGGTTTGAGCAATACCCTGTACAACTTCAGCTTGTTGGTATTTGCAATGTATTTTGACTTTAGCAGTAAACGTAAAGCACGGTTACCAACGTTTCTTGCTAGCAACAAAGTTAGATATTATTCTGTGTACTATTAAGTAAACGACCATTATGTTTGAAGTTCCTACACCTTACAATTGATCAACGTTTGTATGCGCCTCGACAACACAATATTTTCGTGTTATGTAGTGCTACAATGTCGACATTGTAATTTTCAGCACTATTGGCTTGACTACACAAGTTTTATGATAAACCTTATACTACCACTTTAAAACAGAAACCACTGGCTACTGATGTAAACCGCGTGAAAACCGACAGTGAAAAGGGATTGTTTGAAAAAATGCTTGTATCATCAGATTCAAGTAATTTGAGTGATTTAAAATGTTTTACTACACGCCGATTTCATAATCTGGCAAGAAGACTTCACAAATCACAAAAATTATTAGCCAGCTAAAAGACGCTCATTGAGGAATATATATATATCATTAAGCCGCACGGAACCCAGCAAATCAAAATTGATCACGTAACTGAATTTTTACCTTCCACATCATTACGTGATAGAGCCTGAAAGATGGTCGGTGAAATTACGTGTAGTTTTTGATGGATTGGCCTAAACCTCAAGCGTACAACTTCTAATAATACATCTGCATTATTCTTCACCATTCGATGTCGTTATGTCCATTTGATATATTGCGTTACTGTTGGTTATATTAATAAGAAAACTGCTTATTCACTCATTATGGAACCTATATCAGAATTGGGATTAAGCGTTTTCCCATCGTTTGCTCACTTATTGGCTAATATATCGAGAAAATCTCATCGGTATAGTTAATTCATAATAGATAGACATCATTCAGATAGACGAAATAGCATTTGAATTCAAAGGATTGTCGAAAGAACCGATTATAATACGCATGGTGTTGTGATGTATGTTTAAGGTATGACAGTCGATGGCCACATTTCAGTAAAATTACTCTGGACAAAATTTCATGTTATTCTTGTCAAAAAGACAATCCTGTCGCATTCAGAATTATTTGCGGCAGTGCTCCTGACCCACCTTACACTCAAAATTCACGATGAATTGAATTTTACCACGTGTAGAAAACATTCTAGGTCGGACTCGACAACCACGCTCACTGAAAAAAATTGTATCCTTCCACATGGAAGATTTTTATTTCTCATACAGTCCAACAGTGCAAACATATTCTTGCAACAAGAGACTTCGTTTTAAGCAAAGTCTCATTTAACAATTCTAATATCTGAACCAAAATCAAATTTTACCATGAATTCAAGAAGCTTACGAGGGCTTTAGTCTATACATGCTACGATTTAAGAAACTCCCAAAATTTAAATTACGCGTACAGCTAAAACTCAAAAAGTTGAATCAAGTTATACAAGCTAACGTCCGAACAGTCCAGAGAGAATATTTTCAAGGTCCATATGAAGCAACCGGTACTCCAATCATATTCAATATGTTTGGATACCAATCACATTGTAACAGTCGGTAGTCATCTTCAACACACTAACCTATACCTTTCACATCAAAACATCCTGAAAAAAGTTATATTACTTGCAGGATCACGACCGCTACTGGCAACGGTTTGCCACGAATAATGAACAATATATGGTACGACAGTATGCTTTTTTGCTAATATTAATTTACTATACTCATGGAATCTAACCTGGATACCAAGAATAAGATTCAATTTACCTTAAACCTCCTAATAAATTAAATGATTCGAATCAACAAATCTAGATCTTTTCTATCCTTCTCTATCGACTCATTAAATATTAATTTGGAAAAATCTATTGTGTGGATAGGTAAAGCAATCAATATTTAATTATCAAAAATTACCGGTAAATTATAATTATAACTTTTCTCCATTCGACTATACTCCATTTTATATATACTAAAACCAACCTTTCATATACCTTTACCGGCAAAAAGAAATCCAATTGGGCATTCGTTATATTGTTGTTGCTGTTTGGTATTTTTCACTCATGGTAATTATAGTTCAAAACGAATTTTATTTTCGAAAGGTACACAACATGATACTGAAATAAAAATGAAAGGTAGAATTTTATTGCGAAAAACAAACGAATAGAGTTATGCTTCCCGAATAATATCCAAAGGTATATACAATTGATTTTGGTTGTTGTTGTTTTTAATTCCTTTAAGGTGGTTTCATGATATGTATAGTTAAGCATTACAATCATTTTATGATAGTCATATATAGTAGTATTAGTAGTTGGAACTATTTTAGTTTTTTATGATGTTTAAAAAAAAAAATTAAATGGACTTTAGAGAATTTCAATTTTAATAAACTGGAAAATTAAATTTCTGTTCATTTTTATTATAATTATTTTTTTATTTTTTGGGATCGGATACAACTACTTACTGGAAAATAGTTAGAAAATACAAAATAATTAAAATATTTAATCGTCTGGAACTGAACATTTTGTAGTACAAAAAAAGGTATGGATGAAATTTTACCACGAAATGATTAAAAAAGTTGTTATTGTATGTTCAAATTTCACCAAGGACTTTGAAAAGGAAATTTTATCAATTCCGGTCCAGCGGCTGTTCCCTTTTTAATAAGTTTCCTTTAAATTCTAGCTTTATGATATTTTTCAATTGGGTTTGCAACTTTGTTATTTTGTTTACAAACTGTTTTCTATACTTTAGTAGTTTTGGCCCATGCGGTGAGGGAAACTCCCATGCCTCGTAAAAGGCATCTAAACATGCAATGTTTTTCGTAGGATACCACGACAGCCTTCTTGGCTGATTGTAGGAGGCGAAAGAAAACCAGTTGTTGTTGGTTTACTCATTGGGAAAGAACCCATTTTTTAAATAATTCCAGATTGCCTAGGTCTCCAGCTCTTGATATTTTATAATAAAAACCTTCACATTCCATTACCACAGAAACCTTAATTACTTATATAAATACATTGTGATGTATGCATAAATAATTAATCACACATATCTATATACAAAATAGTGCTGGGTATTGCCGCATTATCCCATAATACTATTGTCCTGATGTAAATAATAAATTTTACAGTGTGATGCATTATGTGTGTGTAATTTTAAAAACAGACTGTATTAGTACAAAGAATACACAAATAAACAACCAACGGCACCAGTGGTACCAACAAAACAAAACAAAAATATATATGTGTATACCAAAAGCTCCAGGATGCTTTTAATTTTAATTTATATATTTTTTCATTATTTTTATTAATAATTTTTTTTTAATGTTTATATACGAGTACATTTATGCTGTTTCAATTTTTTTTAGTTGTTGTGCTGTGTATATGAAAATATGAAATAAATAAAAAACCAGCAGCATAAAAAAAAAATTGTGCTGAATAAAGCGAAGTACTGAACATTTTAATGTAGGAGGGAAAGATTCCTTAGAGAGATTTACTTTTTTTCTGGTTGTTTGTTGTTGGTTTGTTGTGCTTGTGCTTATATATATTTATTTAAATTTTTTTTTTTTTTTGAGGTTATGATGTAAATTAATTTTATCATACATTTTTTTTGGTGTGTTTGGATCAATTTGGTTTGGTTTATTTGCTTCTCTGTACATAGTTATTTAAATAAACGAGCACGAAGATAACAGTGTAACAAATGATTGGATCATAAATATGTGTAAAGAGTTTTGCAATAGGAAAGCTCGTTTTTTCCTCAAATTTTTCTATTGAAAAGCTCTTTATATATATGCTTACTGTACAGAATGTTTCATTACTGTATTAATTTTGACGAACAGTATTTTCCAGGGCGTTTCTTGTACCTATTTTTAATTTTTTAATTTATACAATTAAGAATTAAAAAATTTTACTTAGTCCAAGAATAAGAAAAATTGTTTTTCTTCTTGGTAAATAATATTATTTTAGGAGAAATTGAGTTTTTACGGCCGGCGAAATTATTTCTCGTGAATTGTTCAATGCTTCAAACCAAATTAGTATTACACAATATATATATATATATATATATATATATATATATATATATATATATATATATATATAATATATATATATATATATATATATATATATATATATATATATATATATAAATTTTATTTTTTTAATTTTATTTTTATTTATTTTTTGTTTTTTATTTTTTGTTTTATTTTAGCATACTATCGCTAATAGTAGGCTGTTTAAATTGATTTTATTTAGAAGTTAAACTTCAAAATTTAAATTTAAAAAAAAAATATGTATTCTAATCTAACCATTGATATCTAATGAAATGGATTCTGTATATAAGAAAAATAATGACGAAAAAAAAACAGAGAAAGAAAAGGTGTGCGTCCTTGTCATTAAATTCGAATTTTCGAAATTCAAATTTAAAATTTTGAAATAAGGAGGCTAGGAGGAGATTATCGTTAATAAAAAAAATGGTCAGATTTCGAAACAAAATAACGATGCCAACATAACACGTCTATCAGACAAAAACTAAGGCAATTATTAGACCAATAATATTCAATTGTGCAATTAAATTATTTCTTTCTGTAACAATAGTGATCATTGTATGTCATCTGGGTTTTGCTGGCTACCAAGATCATCAAAATTAAATGTCACAAAATGTTGTTGGATAACAATTGCGGTTGCAATTGCAAATCCAGCAAACTATTTTTATAATTTTTTTAACCTGTTGTTACATAATCCATTACGAATGCTCAAGATGGACTATGCAACATAGGTGAAATTGTTACATATTGTTACTTATTAATATTACAAAATAAATAAATTAATCAATAAATAATTAATGAAATTTAGGATCTACCAACGTTAGCATATAAACTAGGTCTCTCTTTTGAAAAATGATAGTTACTTAAATGATTCAGTCGGACGTCTTTTGTCATTAAACGGTCACTTAATTTATTTTAGTATTTAAAAAATCTTTTCAATCTAATTTATATACATTTTAAAGTTCTCTTTCGATTGAAATGTATGTATGTTAGATTTTGGTCCGGTATAGCTCGCAAATGTTCAAACAAACAGGATGCGTTGTCATTCTCCCTCTTCTTTCAAAGTCAGTCACATATAATTCATTGGCGATGATTTAAATTAAACGCACATAAAGGACTTTTGTAGAAAAGTTTTAAAAAAGGTGTATGAAGATATTGCTGATTGTAAATTTTTTTTGTTCAATGTTATCTCCAACTATTCGGACTTAAGACGTTCTATCAACCGAAACATTTATTGGACTTGCCTGAAAATTTCAGATTGATTTCAGGTTAGTATCAAGCTGTGACTTTCTAAACTTGATGTCCATCCCTACAAAAATGAAAAAGTTTTAACTAATACTATTACAATTAATTTAAAAGAAAACTAACCTTTGAATATTTCTTAAATACGCCCGAAATGAAGAAATAGGTATCATTATTTGTGGCGAAATTATCCTCTATTTGTGGCGAAATTATGGACAGCTGAAGAATCATCTTACTCAATGAAACTGGTAACTTGTTTTGAATCTTATAAAACTTTTTAACGGATTTGTTGCAATACTTTTACGGAAAAGTCAGATAATAGCTATTCCTCAAATTGTATATTAGCTGGATAGAAAAACTCTTATTGTCACTTAAGTTATTTTTCCGGTTCATTTTGTTAAGCAAATTTAAAAATCTCTTTCAACTTAAAAGCAATAAGTGATTTTTTATTTTATTTTATATATCATAAAAATATAAAATAATTAATATATCATAAAAATTGAGAAAAATCACATTCCAAAATAATATTATATTACAATACAATGCAATGTAGTTAAGTGAATTTGTTGTATATAGTCATAACTCGCTTAAAAATTAATCAAATACCTTTAAAATTGACTTAACTATCAGTAAAGCAGGAAATTAACAGAAAATTATTTCCAGATGGTTAACGACGATTATTTCTATAACAAATTTATGGAGAACGATTATTAAGTGTTCTAAAAATGTCAAGATCAACTGGTTTGGAAATGGCAAAGGCTGTTTTCCAAAATTTATTTGATTGGAGGGAAGCTCAAGGTATTATACACAACTTATTATATCTTCCTTGTTGACATCACATCTGTGAAATCACATTCCGCGCTGTATTTGCCTTATTACTTGTTAAATTCAACATTTCCTGAAATTTGGAATAAAATTAATTTCAAAGCTGGCAAAGATGAAATCAATGTTTAACGACAGTCAAATTAATTAGAAAAAAAGCATGCTAGAGATAATTACAAGTATTATTGGAAATCACTCTAATTTTATTAAGCAATGTACCCTTCCTCCAGGATCATTATTACATTATGTTCGCTGAGATTCCAAAGCCATTTTTGCATTAAAACTATTTATCTTTAGCGAAGAAAATAAATTATTGAATATTTTCAATATTTTCATAACATTGGACTCTTACGAAACATTTCATTCTATTGATTTAAAGCCGCTAAAACAGTAAACTAGATCCTGATATGTGGCCTTCAATTAATAATTTCAAGAGCAAAATGAATAATATTAGTAAATAAAAGTCGTAAATGATATTGCAGACATGGTTTTTTATAATATTGAAAATTTGGCAATGAAGTGGCTTTTTGGTAGCTGATTTTCGATATATTTGATGTTTTGGAAATATTATTATCTAAATATTTACTCACTAAAATATTATTTTGTTCCAGAAAATATTCAATTTTCTTTTTGTTAAAAAGTGAAAAATTAAAAGAAAGTTAATTGCGAACTGCGCGCAAATTGTCATCTCTAAACCATCTTCGATTGACCCAATATAAATAATAAATAACCTCACATTTCTAAGAGATGTTCCATTACTCAAAAAACAAACAAATAAATATATATATATATATATATATATATATATATATATATATATATATATATATATATATATATATATATATATATATATATATATATATATATATT